>ONZH01014700.1:0-256658 GCA_900303285.1 Rhinella marina
CGTCTGTTGAGGCCAGATACCAGCCTCTCCTCCTGTAGTTGGCTCCTCCAAACTGCCACCATTCAGGTTTGGTGGAGATCGTGACAAGTTCCGCGGCTTTGTAAATCAGTCGATTTACTTTGATGCACACGCCAGCCAATTTCAGAATGACCGCGCCAAAGTACTTTGCATCATCATGCTCTTGACACATAGGGCTCTAGCATGGGCGAATCCCCTAATTGAGGCTGGTGATCCCTGTTTGAACAATCTGATCAATTTCTTGCCGGTATGAGCTTAATGTTTGACGATCAAAATCTCGGCACAGCCGCAGAGACAATTTAATGGCACTCCGGCAGGGCAGACGTTCCGTCGGGAAATTGCCATGGAATTTAAGGATGGCCTTGATACGACTTGGAATTCTGAGGCACAACCCCTCTGTCAGAAAGGGATTATCCAGCGCCATCAAGGACGAACTGGCCCATGGGGAGGCTCCCTCTGACTTCGGAAGCTTCGTGCATCATTGCATTAGGATAGATATCCGTTTAACTGAACGGAGGCAAGAGAAGTGGGCAGCGTTGAATCGAAGGGACAGTCCACCATCTTCCCCATTCACTTTCCCCAAAGAATCTCCTAATAGAACTCCACAGGAGACCGAGTTGATGCAAATAGATGCGGTACAGAAATCGCCAAATGAGGTTCGCAGAGAGCGCAGGCTGCGGGAAGGTCTTTGTCTTTATTGTGGTGAGTCTGGCCACTTCCTTATAAATTGCCCTAATCGGCCCCGCAGAACTGCCGCAGCCTTGGCTGAGGGTTATCTGTCTGATTCTGAATCGGAGGTCTCAGAAGCATCACAGCCGTTGAGTGGTTATTCAGACCTTATCTTCTGTGGCTCCACACCTCGGGATGAAGAAAAGGGACACTCATTGTTTCCTGCCTATTCAGATTTGGACCAGCGCTCGCTGGGTCCATACCTCAGCTATGGTGGATTCCGGAGCTAGCGGTAACTTCATGGATCTTGCCTTCGCTAAGGAACATGGTATCGCTACCCAGAGAAAAACGTCACCTGTGTTTATGGAGACTGTAGACGGTTCCCCCCTGGCATCAGGGCCGATAGATCTGGAGACTAGTCCCCTGTGGGTCTCGATGCCGCCCGACCACCATGAGAAACTCTCCTTCATGCTCATCTCCTCTCCTCATTTCCCAATAATCTTAGGCCTTCCATGGTTGAAGAAGCAGAACCCGATTATTAATTGGGAAACTAGGGAGATACACTTTCCAGCAAGTAATACGTCAACCATTTGCTCGGCCGAACCTGCTCCTGAAAAAAGCTCCGATAATCTTCCATCCGTATATCATGACTTCTTGGATGTGTGCGATAAGAAGAATGCAGATAGACTTCCTCCGCTGCGGCAGTACGATTGCCCGATTGAACTCTTACCCGGTGCTGTAATACCTTTTGGTCATATCATCCCTTAGCCGGACCGGAGTTAAGCCTCAAGGTTACATTGATGAGAATCTGGCGAAGGGGTTCATCGTCCTCTTCATCCCCAGCGGGCGCTCCAATTTTCTTCGTGAAGAAGAAAGATGGGTCCCTCAGACCCTGCATCGATTATCGGGAACCTGAATAAGGTTACCGTCCGGAACCGCTATCCGCTTCCCTTGATTCCTGAACTTTTAGAGCGAGTGCGCCATGCTAAGATTTACTCCAAACTGGATCTTCGGGGAGCTTACAATTTGGTACGGATCAGACCCGGGGATGAGTGGAAGACCGCTTTTCGGTGTCGATACGGACACTTTGAATACTTGTTATGCCTTTTGGGCTTTGTAATGCCCCAGCTACGTTCCAGCATCTAGCCAATGACATCTTCCGAGATCTCTTGGATCAATTCATGGTAATCTATTTGGAACGATATCCTTATCTTTTCCAACTCTTTACAAGAACATCAGGAACATGTGAAGACTGTTCTAAACCGCCTACGAGTAAATCATCTTTACATTAAACTCGAAAGTGTGAGTTCACAAGACTGAGAGTCAGTTTCTGGGCTATGTAATCTCGCCACAAGGGTTGCATATGGATACCAGCAAGATCAAGGCGATTATCGATTGGCCGGTCCCAAGGAATATCCGGGAAGTACAACGCTTTGTAGGTTTTTGCTAACTTTTATCGACGCTTCATCAAGCATTTTTCGGAAATAGTTAGTCCTATTACCCCAACTTACCAAGAAGGGGACAGTATTCCATTGGACGCCTCAGGCCCAGGAGGCGTTCAACTCGTCTTAAATCAAAATTCACGTCTGCTCCAGTATTAATGCATCCTGACCCAGAGTCGGCATTTATCATTGAGGTGGACGCCTCAGATTGTGCTGTGGGGGCTGTTCTGTCCCAGAGAACGGGAGAAAAAACCCTGCTGCACCCCCTGTTGCATTTTTCTCTCGAAAGTTATCATCTGCCGAGAGGAACTATGATGTCGGAAATAAAGAACTTTTGGCGATCATCTTCTGCGTTCAAGGAATGGAGACATCACCTGCAGGGGGCCTCTCAACAAATTGTCGTACTCACGATCACCGTAATTTGGAGTTTGTCCGATCAGCCAAGATGTCTTTCTTCGCGACAGGTGCGATGGAGTCTATTCTTAAATCAATTCCATTTTCGTCATCTCGTATCGACCAGGCTCCCGTAACGGCAAGGCTGATGCTCTTTCAAAGGATGTTCTCTATCGAACCTGAACTCTACTTCTTCTTCTAAGACCATTGTACGGATTGCCAATGTAGTAGGAGTAATACAGAATCAAGACCTCATCCATGTCTTCAAGGAAGGTTATGGCACTGATCCTTTCTTGTCACAACCGACCAATGCTGTGCATCTAAATTTTCAAGAATGGAGTGTGGTTCCAAGGCCAATGCTTTATGTGCCCAAGGATGCTAGACTAAGAGTATTAAAACTGATGCCATGACTCCAAGGTGGCAGGTCATAAGGGGGTACAGAAGACTCAGGAATTCCTCTCGCGATTCTTCTGGTGGCCCGGCTATCAAGGGGATGTTAAGAGCTATGTACACTCCTGTGAGGTCTGTGCCAGGTGTAAGATACCTCGGTCTGCTCCAACTGGACTTCTGCAACCATTGCCAGTTCCTTCTCGTCCATGGGGATCCATATCTATGGATTTCATTGTCGAGCTTCCAGTCCTCTAAGGGTATGAACACCATTCTGGTGGTGGTGGATCGTTTAACCAAGGCTGCTCACTTCATACCCTGCTCTGGACTACCAACTGCTAAGGACAACCGTGGAATTAATTATCTGGAATATTTTTCGACTACATGGGGTGCCCGATGAAGTCATTTCGGACCAAGGAACTCAATTTGTGGCGAAATTCTGGAAAGGATTTTGTTCAGCATTAGACATTAAGGTCTGCCTATCTTCTGCTTTTCACCCACAGTCAAACGGTCAGACCGAGCGGACTAATCAGACCTTGGAACAGTATCTGCGTTGTTTCATTAGTCATCTGCAGGATGATTGGCTGGATCTGCTTCCTCTGGCAGAGTTTCTCTTATAACAATTCCCAGAGTGCTACCACCAAGATGTCACCCTTTTATGCCAACCTGGGGTTTCATCCTAAAATTCTGCCAAGACTCCCAATTGATGACGTCATGCCGGCAGTTGCAGAACGTGTATCAGCCCTCCAGCGGAACTTGGAAGTACTGAAGGAAACCTTGACTTCAGCCCAGGAAAGATATAAAAGATCAGCTGACCAGTCTCGTAGACCAACACCCATGTTTAAAGTAGGGGATTCTGTCTGGCTTTCCACCAAAAATTTAAAAACTGAGAGTACCCTCTCCAAAGCTTGGACAGAAATTTGTGGGGCCATTCAAGATCAGTGCTATCATAAGCGCAGTGGCTGTTCGGTTAAAGCTTCCCAGGACCATGAAGGTTCATCCAGTATTCCATGTCTCCCTACTGAAGGTTGCTGTCCCTAATCCGTTCCTGGGACGATCCGCCCCACCACCCGATCCAGTTCTAATTGAGGGTGAGGAACAATTCGTGGTGGAGAAGATTCTGGATTCCAGGATCCATAGGAACCGGCTGCAGTATTTAATTAAATGGGAAGGGTATCCGCTCGAAGAAAATTCTTGGGAACCAGTGGACAATATTAATGCCCCCCGTTTGGTGTCCGACTTCCACCGAAAACATCCCGAAAAGCCTAACCAGAGTGCGTCCGGAGGCCGCTCCTGAGATGGGGGTAGTGTTAGGATCCGGTCCTGGTTTTATCTTTAGTTTGTCTATGGGCATTTCTGCCTCTTTGCAAGATGGCCACTGAAGCTGCCACTTACCTGCTCCCGGAGGCTATATTAATGTTTGCACCTGTGCCCCACCCTGCTTGAGTATCAGTTGAACCTAGTTTGTCTGTCTCTAGCTGAACTGACTTCATTGTTGGTTTGCATCCTGCTGTGGATCTCCTATTCCCGAGTACTGCTATTCAACCTCCTGCCTGATATCTGCTGCGCCGGGGCTTACCTTGCTGGTTAAATCTCCCCAGCCAGGCTCCCCTAGTGCTACACGACCTGCCTGCTGCCTGTCAGTACGCTGCGGTTCACCATTTCCAGGTCTGCTATACTAAACACCTTCTGCTCGTCTGTCGGACGTCGTTCATCGCTGCTGCTACAGAACGTGAGTCGGTTTATATACACTGTGACTGTTACCTGCTTGTACTCCCCTGCCAGCCATTGGTTTCCACATAGTATCCACATAGAGTGTAACACAACCATGCCTGGATTGAGGTTCAGCGGTGCCAGCCACAGATCGGTCTGCGCCGTGATGCCCTGTAACAGCTCTTGGGCGGTGTGCCTTTTGTCACCTAAGCTCAGCAGTTGAGCACTGCCTGCTGGCGCTTACCCACGGCATTGCTGCTGCGCCTAGAGCTACCAACTGAAGGCGCCGTGCCCACGGATGGTAATTCAGAGGAGGAGGTGGAGGAGGAGGAGGGGTCGGAGGAGGAGGCATAGTACGTCTGAGAGACCGTGACCGAGGTAGGCCCCGCAATCCTCTGTGTGGGCAGTACATGAGCGACCCCAGGGTCAGTCTCGGTCCCAGCCTCCACCAAGTTAACCCAATGTGCCGTCAGTAATATATAGTGTCCCTGCCCGGCAGCACTTGCCCACGTGTCCGTGGTTAGGTGGACCTTCTCAGAAACAGCATTGGTCAGGTCATGGATGATGTTCTGTGACACGTGCTGGTATTGTCAGGTCTGGTCACCGGAGAACATAAGTTTTCTATTTTTGCTTGGTATTCTGAGTTTTTGGGTGTTTCTATTTAGTGCCTATGCCTTGCCTTTAACCATGTTCACACTGTGGAGTTGTTTTGGAGCCAACGCCCATCTTCATGTTTTTGTTTGTCTACATAGGGTTAATACTCAGGTGCTGGGCTGAGTGGCTTCTCGAATCTGGTCCATTCAGAACCTGGGGGTGGGATATCTTCCTGCATAAATAACTGCCTTCTTTGCTCTTTGCCAGTTTTTGCAAATCCTTGCTATACCTGCTCATGCTCTTGTATCGTGTGTATCCTGACAGCTTATATTTGACCCTTGGCTCGTACCTGACTACTCTACCGTCTTCTGCTTTGTACTTACGTTACCTCTGGTTTTCTGACGCGGCTAGTTGACCATTCTTCTGTGTTTTGTTTGTCTCTGTTTGTTGTCCCTTTTCCCTGCACCTTAGTAAGTGTAATTGCAGTCCTCGTGGTTGTCGCCGTGTCGCCTAGGACACGGAGGCAATTAGGCAGGGACAGGGGTTGGGGAGAGCTCAGGGATCACATCTCCCTTTTCTGTGTACCCCAACCTTGACAGAAAAACCGGCCAGAAATAACCTGCAACCTGTATATGGCCAGCTACGTTTATTCCACCTATGGAGCAAATGTCAGTGGTGGTATCTCAGGTCCAGGCCTTGACCAATTTGGTTCAGGATCTTGCTATATGCCTTCAGGTTCAGGAAAACATGCAGGCCTCGGCTCCTGTGTCTGCACCCCAAGTTCCTACACCTGCACCTGAACCTAAGGTCCCCCTTCCTGATTTTTTTTACGGTGACCGTAATAAATTTTTTCTTTTTCGGGAAGGATGTATTTTGTATTTTTGCGCAAAAGGTGGGTTTGGTTATGTCTCTCCTGCGCGGAGACCCCCAAACCTGGGCCTTTTCTTTACCCACTGCCTCTCTTTTGCGCTCATACCTTGACGAGTTTTTTGTTGCGCTGGGTCAGATATATGATGAGCCAGATCGCCCAGCGTTAGCTGTATCCCAGTTATTGTCTCTACGTCAGGGTGGACAGATGGCAGAAAATTACTGTGCTAGTTTTAGACAATATGTGACCGACTCCGGGTGGAATGATAGGGCTTTGAAAGACCTTTTTATGACTGGACTGTCTGACCGTGTGAAGGATTTGTTGTTAGCCCATGCTGAACCTAAAACACTTGACGAAGCTATGACCCTGGCCGTCCAGGCAGATAGACGTCTAAGATCCAGGCGACCTCCTCGGGTGTCTCCTGCTCCTCAGCCGATCCTCAATCCGGTCTCCAGCCAATCCGGACCAGAACCGATGGAACTCGGCAGTATTACGCCTAAGCAGAGGAGGGAACATCGTACGAGGAATCATTTGTGCTTCTACTGCGGGAGTCCGGATCATCTGCTGAATTCCTGTCCGAAGAAAACCTCAGCAGGAAAACTTCCGCTCCTAGACAGTTATCGGGAGGACTGTCTAGGAGCTCAGGTACTCCCTAATGTTTCTAGAGTATTTTTGCCCTGCACCGTCTCTTTCCAGTTAGCCTCACGTGTTGGACAGGCTTTCTTGGATTCTGGTTCAGCCGCCAACTTTATTGATTTTGAATTTGTTTCCCAAATTGTGCCTTCTTTGATTCCCCTGTCCCCTCCTATCCAGGTGTCTAGTGTCGATATGACGCCTCTGCATGCTGGTTTGGTCAAATTCCGTACTCCTGAGATAAGATTGGTGGTGGGTGCACTACATATTGAGTATTGTTCTTTCATTGTAATGAAAAAATTGTCTGTGAACATTATTCTGGGTCTTCCTTGGCTTCAGCTGCACAATCCGGTTATTGATTGGGTGAGTCAGGAATTAGTTCGCTGGAGCCTGCAGTGTAAGGCCCATATGTCTCAAGTTTCCCTTTGTTCTACCAATGTATGTGATTCTGAGATCCCGGAGTTTATTTCAGATTTTGCAGACGTTTTTAAAATCGAAACCTCTGTCTCAAGTCTTGCCTCCACACAGAGACTTTGATTGTAAGATTGATCTATTGCCTGATGTCAAGTTACCTAAGGGTCGGATTTATAATCTGTCTGTGCCAGAAAGAGAGTCTCTAAAACAATACATCGGTGAGAGTTTGGCTATAGGACATATTTGGCCTTCCGAATCTCCTACGGGGGCTGGTTTCTTTTTTGTTGAGAAAAAAGATGGGGGTTTGAGACCATGTATTGACTACCATGAACTTAATAAAATCACTGTTAAAAACTCTGGACCGCTTCCCCTCATCCCGGACCTCCTGAATCAGGTTCCGGGGGCCAACTGGTTCTCCAAATTAGATCTACGGGGAGCTTATAACCTGATTCGGATCCGGGAAGGGGATGAGTGGAAGACAGCTTTTAATACGCCTCTGGGACATTTCGAGTATCTGGTTATGCCTTTTGGTTTAAGCAATGCCCCAGCTGTATTCCAAGGTTTTATGAATCATATCTTTCATGACTGTATTGGGGTTTTTATGGTGGTTTATCTGGATGATATCCTGATATTTTCTTCTGATCTGGATTCACACCGTAAACATCTTCGTCTGGTGTTATCCCGTCTGCGTATATCATTCTCTGTTTGCTAAACTAGAAAAATGCATTTTTTGTGTACAAAAAGTTTCATTCTTGGGTTATGTGGTCACTCCTTCCGAGGTTCAGATGGATCCGTGTAAGGTTCAGGCAATCGCGGATTGGGTTCGGCCCACGGATTTAAAATCCCTTCAGCGTTTTCTTGGTTTTGCCAATTATTACAGGAATTTTATCAAGCACTTTTCCGTAATTGCCAAGCCACTCACGGATCTTACCCGAAAGGGGGCTGATCCCAGTAACTGGTCTCCTGCTGCGTACTCTGCGTTTGAGGAACTCAAGAGAGCGTTCTCCTCTGTGCCTGTATTAATTCAACCTGATCTCTCTCAGCCATTCATTGTTGAGGTAGATGCTTCTGAGGTCGGTGTAGGGGCAGTTTTATCTCAAGGGTCAGCTGCTCTCACTAACCTCAGACCATGTGCATTCTTTTCCAAGAAATTCTCGTCTTGTGAAAGGAATTATGATATTGGGAATCGCGAGCTCCTTGCCATCAAATGGGCGTTCGAAGTGTGGCGCCATTTCCTGGAAGGAGCTCTTCACCCAGTGACAGTGATCACAGATCACAAAAATCTTGTGTACTTGGATAATGCAAAACGTCTCAATGCCCGTCAGGCTAGATGGGCATTGTTTTTCTCTCGTTTTAATTTTGTGGTCACTTTCCGACCTGGTACCAAGAATGTCAGGGCTGATGCTTTGTCTCGGAGTTTTGGTGTCCCTGAGGGTCCTGAGTCGGAACCTGGCAACATCTTACCGGCTGGTATTGTTTTGGCAGCCATCTCCTCTCACCTCTCAGATCAAATTCGCTCCAAACAAAATTCTGCCCCAAGAGACCTTCCGGAAGGCAAATTGTTTGTTCCCTTGTCCCTTCGATTGAGAGTGTTAGAGGAGACACACTGTTCCGTACTAGCCGGTCATCCAGGTGTTCGGGGAACACTAGATCTATTGAAAAGAAACTACTGGTGGCCACATATGAATACTGATGTTCATGCATTTGTTCTAGCTTGTCAGGTCTGTGCGCGAGGAAAGGTCCCCAGGAGACGTCCTGAGGGACCTCTTCTCCCGCTCCCAGTGCCAGACAGGCCTTGGTCTAACGTGTCTATGGATTTTGTTACCGATCTGCCACTTTCTCAAGGGTTCTCTGTTATATGGGTGGTGGTGGATCGTTTCTCTAAGATGGGCCATTTTGTTCCGCTAAAAAAACTGTCTTCAGCAGAGGAATTGGCAGATCTATTTATTCAACATATTGTGCGTCTCCACGGTATTCCTGATGAAGTTGTGTCTGACAGGGGGGTACAATTTGTGGCTAAGTTTTGGCGAGCTTTCTGTTCTAAGCTTGAGGTAAAATTGTCCTTTTCCTCTGCCTTCCATCCCGAAACTAATGGGCAGACGGAGAGGATGAATCAAGAGCTCATACAGTACCTTCGTCTTTTTGTTTCTGACTATCAACATCTGTGGGTCTCATATCTTCCGTTAGCAGAGTTTGCCATCAACAATCACACTAGTTCATCCACACTCACATCTCCTTTCTTCTGTAATTATGGATTCCATCCCAGGTTTTCCTTCTCGTCATCGTCAGTTTCGGATACCCCTCGTGCTGAGTCCATAACTAACCAACTGTGCACAGTGTGGTCGCAAGTTCAGCAGAACTTGAAAAGAGCACAAAGTTTAATGGTCCATTCATCCAGAAGTAGGCGTACTGTCTCAGAAACTTTTGTTGTGGGTGACAAGGTCCTATTGTCTACTAAGAACCTTAAGTTGAAAGTTCCGTCTCTGAAATTGGCTCCTAGGTTCATTGGTTTTCCGGCGGGAGGCGCTCGTGCCGGGTTCCTGGGCAGGGGGTTGACTAGCAGACGCAGCGAGTGACACAGCGGAAGGAGCAGTGGTGGGACCCGCAGTAGGTGAATGGCCTTGGTTTCATTGAGTGGGGTGTTTAGCACTCATATGCCTGCGCATGCTGGTGGTGGTTAGGCTAGTAGTGGTGGCACCCCTGCTGATCCTGGTGTGGCACAGATTGCACACCACAGTCCGTCGGTCATCCTCACTTTCTTTAAAGAACCTCCAGACTTGCGAACATCTAGGCCTCGCCACGGGAGCTTCACTACGTGAAACAGTTGCTGCTGATGCACTAGCTCTGGCCCTGCTTCTCCCTCTGGCCACACCACTGCCTCTTCCAACCTGTTCTGGTGCAGCACTCGCCTCCGCCTCAGAAGCACTGTCTTCACTCGGCTTATCAACCCAGCTTGGGTCAGTCACCTCGTCATCCTCCGATTCCTCAGTCTGCTCCCCCCTCAGACTTCCTGCCCTGACAACAACTTCACCACTTTCTGACAACCGTGTCTCCTCATCATCCGACACCTCTTTACACACTTCTTCCACTAAGTCAACAATGTCATCATCATCACCCACAGACTGCGACAGTTGGAAAACTTGGGCATCGGGAACGAGGTCAGCAGCAACCTGAGAAGTGGTTTGTGACTCTGGGAAGGGTCCAGAAAACAGTTCCTCAGAGTATGCCGGATCGCATTCCAAATTTTTCTGGGAGGGGGCAGACTGGGGGAAAGGAGGTTGAGGTGGAGGAGCCAGAGGAGTGCTCCCTTGGGTAACGTGGGTGGACTGCGTGGAAGACTGACTGGTGGACAAATTACTTGAAGCATTGTCCGCAATCCACAACATCACCTGTTTGCACTGTTGTGGTTTCAACAGTCCTCTACCACGTGTCCCTGTAAGTTGAGACATGAAGCTAGGGAGTGTAGCTCTGCGGCGTTCCCCTGCTCCCTCATCAGCAGGTACTGTCTCACCCTTCCCCAGGACCACGGCCTCTGCCCCCCTGCAGTAATTGAATGACCAAGCCCACGCCCTCGACCCTTAGCCCTAGGGTTCAACATTTTCTGTATATAAGTGTATTATATGTACAAAAAAAATGGGCCTGCTGTACTGAAACCCACAAACTTGTTCAATCTGAACAAGAAAATATATAGGTGGATAAGTTAGAGCAAAATTGCGTATGTTATTACGTACCGTGCAGTATGGAGCAATTACACTGAAACTATTAGATTAGGCAGACCTGGTCTGCTTAAGTGCAACCCAGACAAATGTCGCACAGTGATTTTTGTAATGTAGCTGTATCAGTGAGAGCAAAAGACCTTTTTCAATTACGTGACATACAGAATGTGTCACCTGGACAGAAAATACGGATTGTGCTTTGTGGTGATTGGACAGCTGAACTGTGACACACAGAATGGTTCCACACAGCTGTATGAAATGGATTTGTATCACTGAGATAAAACAACAAAAAAACTATTTTTTTTTATATATTTTTTTTATATATATATTTTTTCTTAACGTGACGTGCAGAAAATATCAGAGAGCAAACTCAGCCCCTGCTGACTGTGGCTATTTTGACTGCAACCCAGACAAATGTCGCACAGAGATTTTTCTAATGTAGCTGTATCAGTGAAAGCAAAAGACCGTATTTGATTATGTGACGTACAGTATGGGTCACCAGGACAGAAAATACGGATTGTGGTTTGTGGTGAGTGGACAGCTGTATGAAATGGATTTGTATCACTGAGATAAAACAATAAAAAAAAAAAGTGTTATATATGGCGATAGCTGCACTACTAGTGCCAGCCAGCCCAGCCAGGAGACAAAAAAAAAATGTCTTGTAGCCCTTAGAAGGGCTGTTGAGTTCTTGTGAGATCACTCCTGCCTAACAGAGAACTAAATCCAGGCCCTAACCCTCTCCCTGAAATGCAGCAGCTCTGTCCCTAACGACATCCAGACAGCATCTGAGCCGAGCACCGCGGGCAGTCACTAGTATATTCCAGGGTCACCTGATCAGGCCAGCCAACCCCTGCTATCGACATGTAAGGGCCCCACGTGATGCTGGGTGTACCGCAGAGTCTCCTGGCTTGTGATTGGCTGAGTTTATAGGCGCCAAAAATTCAAAATGCGGAGATGCCATTTCCTCGAGCATGGCGAGATACTCGTCCGAGCAGCGAGCACTTACAAGTACCGTAATACTTGAACGAGCACCAAGCTCAGATGAGCATGCTCGCTCATCTCTAATCATCGCTCTTCCCTACCAGTAATCATCCACCCACCAGATAGCTCTTCCCTATGCTATGGAACGGAGATATCTGTATTGTGGGAAAACTCCTGTAACTGCTATAACTGGCACCACGGTGAGACAATTATGGTTGTAGTATAGCGTGTTCAGTTTCCAACTGAAACTGGTATTAGGTCCAGTTAAGACATATTCTCGGTAATGTATTTTCTGCTTTTGGAATGCAAAAACGTGTACAAAAAGTGTAACAGTAACAGTGTAACACCAACAGTTAGTGCTGTGTCGCTGTTACGTCCATGTTTGCTCTGCTTTTCACTGACTACAGATTTTCCCACAAAAAAAGAGCCCCCCACACATCTCCGTAGACATAACTATAAAAAAGTTATGGGGGGGGGGTTGTCAGAATGTGGTGATGAAAAGAAAAAAATATTAAATATTAATAAAAATTAATAAAATATATTAAAACGCAAGAAAAACTATACATAAGTGGATAAGAGAATAAAACCCACAAGTCAGTGTTACTGCATAGGGAACGCCTTAAGAAAAAAAAAAGGAAAACTGTGGCAGGTTTTTTTTTTGTTTTTTGTTTTTTCAATTCCCCAATTCCACCCCATTTGAACTTTTTTCCCCACTTCAAATTACATCCTATGCAATATTAAATGGTGCCATTAGAAAGTACAACTTGTCCCGCAAAAAACAAGCCCTCATATGTTTATGTGTATGGAACAATAAAAAAGGTATGGCTCTGGGAAGGCAGGGAGCAAAAAAAAAAAAAAAGGGAAATTAGGATTAAAACAGAAAATGGGTACTTATTGACAAATAATAACGCAACAAGGAGTGGTTGGAATCAAACGAAACTTGTGTGAAATGTGTGAATGTAATGATGATATATATAAGTCATTAAATATTAGAGAGAAAGGGTGTTTATTGCTGTACAACTGAAGGAGGCTCCAGGACCCTCTTATGCCGGCTCTAGCTTGGATACAAGATGAGATAAGGTTGGGCATGGCGGCATACAGGCTCCATAAGGTATACTGCAGAACATCTATCTACAGATGACATAGTTGGGCCTGTAGATACTGCACACTTGTAGGTTGCTGAAGCTGGAGTCCCATAAATTGCTGATAGGTCTTACTGCTTCAGTGATGCACGGTACTTGGGGGTCCCATACCACAAAGCCGCGTATCTTACTCTGATTGCCCCTATGTGGCCTGAACTGTTCTGTAATGCTGAGTTAGCGGCGCACTCGGCCTGACAAGGACGACCCCTCTGCGCCGTCCCTAAACACTTGCTATTCCCTGCTATTCCCTCTGGTTAACCATAATACCAGCTCGGTGTAGGGATATATAGCAGGGTCCTCAGTTTTTAGTACTGTCCGACGCGTTTCCTTGGGTGGTGTAGGCCAATTCATCATGGTACTAGCGGGAAGTCTGGAAGTGCGAGCGGTCCTGGTATAGTTATCACCTGGGCCTATTCCAAGTGCCCCCACCCCCCTGTTTTATTGATACTGAAAAGCCAGAGGGGAAAAGGAGGTTGCAGCGCTTATGGCACCAATCTTTCCCGGTGTCCCACGTGGCATTTTAAAATCCTTGGGCGCCAAACACTCCCCTCCATAATTCACGTCACATGGGGGTGTGGTGCTACGTCAGTGGAGCACCGCCCATCTGTAATTTATTCCCCTGTATGGTAGGAGTGGGAGGCGAATAGAGGAGGATCCCAATGAACTTGTGGGTTTGAACACGCCCAAGGGATTCTCTCATGCAGTGGAGATTAATGAGGTCCTTCAGCTGTTTTGGTGAATGTAAGCGCTCCCGTAGCTGCTATGTGCGGCTACTTCGTTTGATGCGCTTGGGGGCTTATATAGGCTGGTACTCCTATTCTAACAGGGATTCGAATGACAAATATACTTATTCAGCTAATACAATGATCCTTTTCTGGCTCATCGTAAATTGGAACCAGACTCAACATACAATGTCTCAGACTCAGATCCAACCAATCAAGGCCACTTCTCTGGTAAATATCTGTATTAGTTACTAGTTACCAGCTATTCCTGACTGTTATATGAAAGGACATGTTTTATCTCTCTTAGTTATCTGCTTATTTTTCATAAATCTTCATTTTCTCTTATCTTGGATGACATTTTGGGGCTTTGGAACTGATTACTCAACTTACAATGGTTTCAACATACAATGGTCCTCCTGGAACCAATTAATATTGTAACTTGAGGGACCACTGTTTATGGATTAGATGAATATTCAGAAAATTGATATGATAGAGTGTAATAGGTTACAGTACCAGCAAACTTTGCAGAGTGTGAGAACACATATTGGTGTTCTTTTTTTCAGCTGCAGAAATTCTGCTGATTTTCTGCTGCAGAAAATCCGTAGTTAATCAGTCACTTGTGACCCCAGCCTCAATGTCCAATATTGGTCTGATCACTGGGACCTGTGATATCTACAACAAACAAGCTACATACTAGGTAAGCCATTGCACCTTCTTTCCTGGGAGTGTGGGGGACGCAGCGGTCAGACTCCACCACTCAGACGCTGATGACTTTTGCTTTGGATATGGCATGACTATGGTGGGAAAATGCATCCATATATCCACACACCAGCCATTCCTCTGTGTCCAGGGTATTATTGTTTGACAGAATATCAATTTTTAATCACATAAATATTTCTTGCATCCTCTGATGTACAGATTTATTTCGCACTGACAATATCTTATAATGTCAGTCATAGCGGCTTTCCTTATTATAACATATTGACATTTTAGGCATTTGTTCATCTTTCCCTCTCCTAAAATTTGTCACTGGTGTTGAAGTGAATATATTGAATTTCTGTCACTTAAAGAAGGAGAGGAGGAAGACAAAAGCACTTGTAATCTAACAATGACAGCGAGACTACAGAAAAAGTTTTCCTTATACAAAACGGAGAAAGTTAGTAATGATTGATGGGAGTTTAGCATAGTAAAATTCCTGTGAAGAAGAAGATCCAGCACTGCTACAATCATAAAAACCAGCAGGACAGTCCACCTGTCTATGCTTTTCAAAAGCAAAAAGGTTCTTGTTCACGACATATGGTGTGACTGAAAACACAGCAATTTAAAAGCCACCTGGACTTATGGCCCGAAATGTTTGCAACAATCAGGTGAGATACAAAACCTGGAGTGCACTCGAATGTGATACATTGACATTCTTATTGAATACATAGCTATAACATAAATTCTCATTATACCATATTTTTCACCCTATAAGACGCACTTTTTCTCCCCCCCAAAATGGGGTGGAAATGGCAGTGCATCTTATGGGGAGAACACTAATGAACGCTTCCATTATGGAAGTGGTCATTAGTACAGCAGGACCGGGGAGTGGTTGTGCTGGCTCTGTACTCACTGCTCCCTGGTGTCTGTCTGTCTGCCTGTGCACATCGGCACGCTCTTTGACCTAACGCTGTGTAACATCACGTCACAGCACAGCGCAGCAAGAAGACGTGGTGGCACTGTTTGTAGCAGGATGGGTGAGTTTATTTTTTATTTTTTTGTGTGATAGGAGGTCTGAGAATCACTGGAAGTCTGAATCGGGGCCTGATGTGAGGTCTGAGACAAACTGGGCATATGATAAGTGGTCTCATCAACACTGGGGATCTGATCTGAGGTCTGACACACTAGGGGCCTTACCAACACTGGAGGTCTGAGACACACTAGGGGTCTCCCCAATACTGGGGGTCTGATCTGAGGTCTGGGACACACCAGAAGTGTCATCAACACTGAGGATCTGTCATCTGAGACACACTAGGTGTCTGATCTGAGGTCTGAGAATCACTGGGGGTCTGATCTGAGATCTAAGACACACTGGGGGTCTGATTTGAGGTCTGAGAATCTTTGTGGATCTGATCTGAGGTCTGAGACACACTAGGGTTCTGATCTGAGGTCTGAGAATCACTGGGGGCTGATCTGAGCTCTGATAATAACTGGGGTTCTGATCTGAGGTCTGAGGCACATTGGGGGTCTGATCTGAGGTTTGAGACACACTGGAGATCTGATCTGAGGCACATTGGGGGTCTGATCTGAGGTCTGAGGCACATTGGGGGTCTGATCTGAGGTCTGAGACACACTGGAGATCTGATCTGAGGTCTGAGACACACTAGAATTCTGATCTGAGGTCTGAGACACACTGGGGTTCTGATATAAGGTCTGAGACACACTGGGGATCTGATCTGAGGTCTGAGACACACTAGGATTCTGATCTGAGGTCTTGAGAATCACTGGGGTTCTGATATAAGGTCTGAGACACACTGGGGGTCTGATCCGAGGTCTGAGAATCACTGGGGGTCTGATCTGAGGTCTGAGAATCACTGGGGGTCTGATCTGAGGTTGGATGAAAAATATTTTTTCTTATTTTCCTCCTCTAAAACCTAGGGTTGGGCAGGTGCATTTTACAGGGCTAAAATACAATATATGCAATAAATCTGTTCTAAAATTTAAGCCTAAATGGATATTTAGTTTGCAACTTCATAATCCAGAAGGCTTCTCAATCGTATACTCATTTTTGACAGTCCCCCACCCCCACGCCGTGGTTTCAACACTTTCTCAATAGCCCGAAAACTAAAGGAAGAAACAGAACCAGCATGCACATCAATAAAATGCTTTGCAGCACCAGATGCTTTCTGCTGTTTTTTCATAATATCTGATATGTATTCTGCAATTCGCATCTTCAATTTTCTAATAGTGCAACCTACGTATGTAGGTTTTGTTACACGCAGTGCAGTCTGTCCTATAAAGGACATGATCTGAATCGCAACTGAAAAAACTTTTTACATTATATAATTCATTGTGATTATTGGAGAATGTTTTGTTTTTATTGGCATAAATACGGACGCTACAGTGAGAACTGCCACACCTAAAAAAAAAAAACATTTTGAGATAACCAAATTTTGTTACTACCTGGACCTATGAACATACTGGTAGACATAGGGAGTGTAGAGGCGCCGGCCTCTACATAACTTCGGCGCATCCACCGTCGGTCTAAATCTATGACAGATGCCCTGCTGGCTGAAATTTAGACAATTTTCTATGCCTTAAACAGGTTTAGAAAATGATAAATGAGAACTTTGTTAGCGGGCATATTGGGAACAGCGCGCTGCCGGCTTGTACCAGCTTGGCTATTCTGCCTTTCACTGTAAGACGAAACCTGGGCGGGCGTACGGGGGGGTGGGGGGAGTGGGGTAGTGCTAGCGGCGGGGGTGGCATTATGGATGGATGATGTAGCAGGCCGGGCGCGGGCTCCCTATGTCACAGCACTGTATATGAAGGGGCCCGGCCTAGCCTGAAAAACTGTATCAAATAATTATAAAACTTCACACGCTGCCGGGCCCCAGGCCCCTTGTCAGCCCGGGCCCCGAAGCAGCCGCTTCCCCTGTAGTTACGCCACTGGTAATATGCAAAATAACCGTGGAGCCCCAGTTATGTTCCTTCAACACAGTGAAAGCCAGATATCCATCAAAGTAAGGAAAACCAAGCAAAGGGGGGTCCACATTGCAGAGATCACCAAATCCACCTTATCAAATGTGTCCCCTATGTCAAAATCCCGCTTTTTTACAAGCTTTAAAGGGGTATTCCCATCTCACAAATGTAGTTTCTATAGTTAGATATAGTCATTCCAATATTATTACTAATAGAATGTATTTATATAAAATGTACCGTTTAGAAGATTTCCCTATTTGTATATCCATTGTCCCACACACATCAGTCAGGCCGTTGCCTCTGGTTACGGCCACCGTGGCCATGTAATAGTGGTGACCGGCTTGCTCTTGTTCAAACCCGCTCTGAGGTAACTGCTGTATTGTGAACGCACATTGCATGATCATGCGGAGACACATCTTAGGGTTGTAGCATCTTTGTCTGCGCTTCCAAAACACAGAGAAACGGATCCTGTTCCAAGATCAATTCATCTCTATGGAGCAGGATCCGTTTATAAAGTCTGCGTTTTGAACGGATCCTGACCATTGCATTTTGGACTGGTAGCGTCCAAAACGCAGACGTGAAAGTACTGTAAGATGTGTCTCCGCATGTTCATGCAATGTGCGTTCACAATACAGCAGTTACCTCAGAGCGGGTTTGAAAAGGAGCAAGCCGGCCACCACTACTACATGGCCACAGTGGCCGTAACCAGGGGCAACGGCCTGACTGATGTGTGTGGGACAATGGATATACAAATAGGAAAATCTTCTAAATGGTACATTTTATATAAATACATTCTATTAGTAATAATATTGGTATGGCTATATCTAACTATACAAACTACATTTGTGAGATGGGAATACCCCTTTAAGGATGTGACGGGGAAGACCTAAGCCAGTTATCCAACCACAGACGCTGTTTCGGGGTATTGCCCCTCATTAGTCTGGAGTAGGATTCGAGCTTTTCACTTTGTTGAAGGCCCATAACTCGGGCTCCACGGTTATTTTGCATATTACTGTTTCCCAGGAAAGCTTTGCACTTTGGATTGTGTTGAGACTCTTAATTGAGGCTCCACGGTGTTTTTCGTAGCTGATCTCCCCGATTAGACAGGATCCAAGGCATTACTCCTGGTTAGTCAGAATTCTACTCCACACTGATGAGGGGCAATACCCCGAAACAGCTGTCTGTGGATGGATAACTGGCTTAGACTTTCACTGTGTTGAAGACCCACAACTGGGGCTCCATGGTTATTTTGCATATGTATGCATCTATGACATCACAAGTGAAACTAACGGGAACCTGTCAACTATCACTGAGGCAGCATAGTATAGTGACAGACCCGCTGATTTTAGCGGCCTGTCACGTCTGCGATGGCAGTCATTTCTTTTGAACCGCAGTCAGGCCCATTTTTGGTTTTGTGTTTTTGTTTTTTCCATAACTTTTTAAATTTCCCTTTCATATAGCCATATGAGGGCTTATTTTTTTGCAAGATAAGTTGTATTTTTTAAGGGCAACATTTAATTTACATTGACTATTATTGGCAAAAAATATTTTTTGGGTTAAATTGAAAAAAAAAAAAAAACAACCCACAATTCTGCCAAGGTTTTTTTTTTAATACTTATAAATAAATAAAAAAACCTTTGAAAAAAATCTAAATCTTCTTTGCATTGCCATTTTCTGACAGCCGTAACTTTTTTATATTTCCATCCACAGATGTATAAGGGCTTTTTTTTGTGGAACAAACTGTAGTTTTTATTGTTACCAATTGTGTGGCACATATGGCTTTTTGGTCACTGTTATTAAAGTTTTTTGGGGGAAAGGTGACTAAACAATGGTAAATCGTGTGTTTTTCTTTTTTTTTCTGTTATTGCGTTCATCGTACAGGAATTTTTAAAAAATATTTTAATAGTTCAGACATGTTCATGATGTTTATTTTTTATAGTTAATATATTTTTTATATGTAAAATGAGGAAAGGGGGGTGATTTTAATGTTTTTTTTTTTTTACTTTTTGTAACTTTTTATTTAATAACTATTAGCCCCCTTAGGGGACTAGAATCTGGGATCTTTGGCTTTGAAAATGAAAATTGTAATTTTTTTTTCCAATAAAATGTTGTTTTAGCCCTGATTTTCTTTTAATTTTTACATGGGATACCAGGAGAAACAGTACCCCACAATTTGTGGGCCAGGTGTGATTACATTTTGCTAAGAAAAAAATGGGGCTTATTAAGCACTTCCCATCGCACATCGTCACAGCTGGAAGCACAAGAGCAAAAACAAGCACAATGTAACAGCACTCTGCACATATAATTTTGTAGAAAATGTATTTGCCAAGAATCTCATTTATAACATGGCATTAGCATTGGGACATTTCCTATATCGAGTATGGCACAGATGTATGTACTTTACTATTTGTGTTTGCAGAGTGCTGTTACATTGTGTTTGTTTTTGCTTTTATGACGTTTTCACTGCCTGCTCCAGTCAAAGTGCAGAGTCCTCTGCAGTTGTAGAGAGAGCAGAGCCTCTACGTGTAATGGAAACTGCCCCATTACTCATTTCCCAGGCTCATTTGCATGTATTAATATTTCATTTTTCTCAGTAATGCGGGCACATATGAACATGGGACCAACACAGATTCCTTCATCCAACCTGCAAAGAATGCGGACAAAAAATACATTTGTGTGCATGAACGCTTATTAAATACTTGCCCTTTCACTATTGCCCCCGGGCCGCTGCAGCTCTGGGGTCTCCCCACATCAACATCTGGTTTGTCGTGGGTCACATGGCGGCTGAAACCAATGGTCACGTAACCCAAGTCAAACTGGACGCCAATGTGGGGAGAACCCTGTGGTGCAGCAGCCCAGGGGCAGGGAAGGAACCAGGACCCAGTGGTGAGGATCAGGTAAGTACCAGTCCCTCCTCAGGTCCAGCCAGGCTGAGGGGTCTGCCCCAGGGGTGAACATTGCCTTTAAATTAAAAAAAATAAATGAAAAAACCTTTTGTACTGTAAAATATCGCAGACTTTTTCAGTCTTTATCTGTGGGAAACGCGGGTCATCACTTCCTGCAGAGAAAAGTGGCCCTGCAAAGTCGCACAAGAATCTGACCCGTGTATACTGTGCTTTCATCATCTATGCACGTCAGAAATGACCGGGCAGTACATGACATACCCGTCTGCCATGTCATAGTGATATCACACACAGTGGCGACTATCATTCATCAGGCTTCAGGACGCAGATTAGACGATTAGGAGAAGGCGACAGCACCGGGACCGGGACACAGGAGGAGGGAGCTCTGCCCTGCCCGGTCACTCGCGCATCAGCCTGGCTTGTCTGCACTTCTGAGCGCTGATTGGACAGAGGCCGTCACGTGGTGCCGCCACCAGGAAGTGAATGGTTCAGAGGGGAGCAGGTGGGAGGGAAGGAGCAGCGAGTAGTGACAGGAGAGGCAGCAGCTGCGGAGGACGAGGCGGACACCGGGTGAGGAAGACGCACCAGTAACGCAGCGTACCGCAGCTCAGTAGCCACTGTGTGTGTATATGTGCTGTGTGTGATTAGTATATACACTGCTGACCTATGTGTTATGACACATATATTACCTCCATGTGGTCTGTGGACAGTCCCCTGTGACCTTCTGCAGCCTGAGCATTAGGAAAAGTATAGAACCCCCTCCTTACCCCCAGACCCCTTCCCCCGGAAAACTAATTGCAATATGGCTATGGCCTCATGCACACGATGCTGCCGGTACTGCACTCTGCAATTCTGCGATTGTCTCACTCCCATCCCTACAAATGACTATAAGGCTACTTTCACACGAACGTTGTGTTTTGCGGTCTGCAAATTGCGGATCCGCAAAAAAAACGGATGACGTCCGTATGGCATCCGTTTTTTTTTTTTGCGGATCCATTGCAACAATGCCTATCCTTGTCCGCAAAACGGACATAAATAGGTCATGTTCTATTTTTTTTTTTGCGGGCTATGGAACGGACTTACAGATGCGGACAGCACACTGTGCTGTCAGTATTTTTTGCGGACCAATAGAAATGAATGGGTCCGCATCTTATCAGCAAAAAATGCGGATCGGAGCCCGCAAAAAATACTGTCGTGTGAAAGAGGTCTTAGGACAAGAACAGGACACGTATAATTTGCGGTGCAGACATACGGATGCAATAGATGGCATGTGCATGCTGTCCGATCTTTTTGTGGACCCATAGAAGTTAGTGATAAGCGAAGGCTCCTTTCACACGAGCGAGTTTTCTGCGTGGGTGCAATGCGTGATGTGAACACATAGCACCCGCACTGAATCCTGACCCATTCATTTCAATGGGTCTGTGTACATGAGCGTTTTTTTTTTTTTTTTAACACATCACTTCTGCGTTGAATGAAAAATGCTGCGTGTTCTATATTCTGCGTTTTTCATGCAGCCCTGGCCCCATAGAAGTGAATAGGGCTTCAGTGCGGAACAAGTGCGGATGCAATGCGTTTTTCACTGATCGTTGCTAAGAGATGTTGTTTGTAAACCTTCAGTTTTTTTTATCATGTGCGTGAAAAACGCATCAAAACTCAAAACCCGCGCGGAAAAAACGTAATAACTTAACGTAATCGCAGACAAAACTGACTGAACTTGCTCGCAAAATGGTGTGAGTTTCACTGAACGCACCCTGAATGCATCCTGACCTAATCTGTCATGCCCGTGTGAAAGAGCCTAAGGCTAGATTTACACGACCGCAAAACACAGATATCGCCCCATGTGCGTTCCGCTATTGTGGACAAGAATAGGACATGTTCTATTTTTTTTTTGCGGGGCCGCAGAATGGAACTATGGATGAGGACAGTACACAATGTGCTGTCCTCCTTGTTAGCGGCCCCATTAAAATGAATGGGTCCACACCTGTTATTCAAAATTGCGGAACGGATGCGGACTCATTCATATGGCCATCTGAATGTAGGGTTATGCTGTACAGAGATCCATCTCCCTACAGCATTAAAATATACGGCCGCCGATGAAGCAAAGTGAATATTTAGCGAATTCTCACAAGACTTTGGCGAATAACTTTGGTATTTTATTTTTAAACCGAAAAACTAGACTTAGATCCAAACTCGGAGCCGAACCTGACTTCGCTCTGATTGTCCGGCCAGTAAATAGTACCTCGCCCATATGGGGTGACTACGCTGCAGACTTTCCACCCGGATTTTGAGCATATAACAATAGCAGCAAAGCAGATGAGGTTTTGACAAACGTCATCCACATGCTGATAAAATACAGCGCAGGAAAACAGAGTCAATTTATGTTGCTGATTTCACCCTTTGCAATACCTAAGGTGAAATCCATGTATCCATGTGACCGCGCACAGCACACACAACAAATGCTGTACATTTTCCTGGAATTACAAGTGGAAAATTTGCAGCTTTAGGGCTTATACATACGACCAGGGCTGTGGAGTCGGTGTTGGAGTCGGTATAAAATGGACCGACTCCTAAAATATATAATAAATTGGTACATTTAGTTCAATACAGTATGTGCTGAATATATGTTCAGAAGAATTTGGGAACATGATGAAATGTCCTATAAATGTCTGTTCTATTCCTGAACTAAGGATCTAGGCTTTCAGTTGAGATGACTGTGTGCTGCCCTTCATGTAGATGCTCAGAAGTGAAACTCCTCTGCTACAGATCAGAGAAAAAAGGCACTGGGAAGAAATGGCTGTACTAATCTCAGAGCTACTAGAGAAAACAGGATTAAAGAGGTTTTCTCACTAGTTACAAAGATTAGCTTTCAACATAAAAGGACAGTTAAAAGAAGACATTTTCTAAATACAGTGGTCAGTTGATTTTACTTTAGTCATGAACTATAGACAGTTCAGCAGGTCTCTCACTGTACACAGGTTTCTATGGTAACCTGCAGACCAGAAAGACTTATCTGATTGGCTGAGAGCAGGAGTCACCTCAGTAAGCAAAATGTGTTGAGGACTGAGAAGCTTTACCTGTAATTGTGTTAGAGATCACAACCTCCTGCTCTGTCAGAGTAAGTTAATATATGCTAATAACTGCTGGAGACCCCCCACGGCCTGAGGAGACATAGTAAGTGCAAACTATCTGTCAGCCAGTGAATCAAAGCGCTGAGAAAACCCCTTTAAGGCAAGTACTTCTTAGTATATCTAAACTTTCAATAAACTGAGCATAAATCACTTGTCCAGTGCATGTTCTCTCTGTATGCTTTATGTTTTGGTTTGCATTTCCTCTGATGTAAAACACCCAGGGCCTTATGTATGAAAACTGTCTAGGTGTAGAAGTTTCTTTCTTGCCCACAGAAACCAATCACAGCTCCCCTTACATTTTATATAGTGCTCTGGAGAAATTAAAGGGGAGCTCTGATTGGTTGCTATGGGCAACAAAGAAAGTCTTAGACCTAGACAGTTTTCATACATCAGGCCCTTAGTGAGCTGAACCCAGAGAAAAGCCTGATACTGAAGGTTCAGAGTAAAGATATCTAGTAAAACATATATTACAGACTCTTTTTGTCATTACATATCTGTAATATTGATTTATGCAAAGTTTGTTTAAAGTTATCACTTAAACATGCGCCATGTATGAGGGAGTCGGAGTCAGGGGAAATTGAGGAGTCGGAGTCACAGTTGGAGTCGGGGCTTTGGCTTACGGACTCCCCAGCCCTGCATACGACCATATGTATTTTGCGGTCTGCAAAACAGATCCTCAAAAAAAAACAAAAAACCAATAACATCAAGTGTTGCATCCGTTTTTTTGCGGCTCCATTGTAACAATGCCTGTCCTTGACCGCAAAACGGACAACAATAGGGCATTCTATTTTTTTATGGAACAGACTTGTGGACATACAGAAAAGAAATGCACACAGAGTCATTTCCTTTTTTTTTTTTTTTGAGGACTCATTGAAGTGAATGGTTCCACATACGGACCTGTAAGAAAACAGAAAGGAACGGTCGTGTGCATGAGCCTTTAAGGGTATGTTCACATGTGACTGCTGTGGATCTGCAGCAAAAAACGGATGCATGACGAGTTTTTTTTGCTGAGGAAATAGGTGTGAATCTCACCCGCTCCTCTGCAAAAGGTGAACTCTGCGCCGGAGATCCAGAGCGTAAATCGATGTGCCGCAGATTTCAGATCTTCGCTGTAGGCCGATTTATGCTGCAGAACATGTGAACAAAATCTCATCCATGCACTCCGGAAAGTATCCGCACTGGAATCTGCAACGTCAACCTTTCCACACCACTATCCTTACCAAAATCCACATATTGCCGCTGCAGGACTTTGACCCGATACTCTGTGGATTTGGATGTGTAAAGTCTGCAGTGGACCCGCTACGTGCCGCCGTACCCTGAGGGTATTCCAGTTATTTCATGTTATTCTCATCTACAGAACAGGACTTAACTATTGGATTGATGGAGTTGCTACTACTGGGACCCCCACTGATCATGAGAAAATAAACTATGTATCAGGTCAGGCATGCCCACTGCCGCTCCATTCATCTCTATGGGACTGCTGGGGTTAGCCGGCAGTCCCATGGGATATGTCCCTGGTGTAAAATATTATTGTCCCACATTCCTCTCTGGGACGTGTGTGAATGTTGTCCTGTCACTGATCACGTACGTCACGGCTGTGACTACAGGGCGCAGGGTCATTGACAGAACACAAGCTGCTGCATCTGCTCTGCTCAGTTATTTCTATTCAAGTGGCAGTCTCCCGAAATAAACCCCTGTGCCTCTGATTGTTCCAGCAGTAACAGTGCAGACATGGAGGACAAGGTGGACGACACAGAATTTGTGAAGGTTCCAGAACTGGACAAGCTGCTGGAGCAGGACTCCTACCTGAAGCCCTACAAGAAGGACTTCCAGAGGAGGTAAGACCCTGTCCGCTGCTCTGTAACTCTGTGCTGGACTCTGTAATCTCCCTGTAGAGAGAAATCCGAGCACGCGACTGCCCGGGAGCTGCTTTTTACTCATTAGAGAAGGTTTACGTCTTGAATGTGTAGGTGTATATCCACTGTGATGTGTGGGGTATTTTTATGTCTTTTATAGGTATCTTTAGTGGAGAGGCTTCCTGATCCTGAAACTGCTGTGCACTGATCTTCATAGACAATGGCAATTGATTCCTTTAACGGTTGATTTCTTACTTATGCCTGTAAAATGCCTTATTTACTGGCGTTAAGAAAAATCGCATTAAAATGAAGGTCAGATACGAGTCACTTTAGATATTCTGCTAGGGCAGAAGTCTCCAGCTTGTGGTTCCCCATGTGTTTCAAAGCTGCAGCTCACTTCATAGATGTAGATTTATGACATAACATCTTGGTTGCTGACATGAAATAACGTATACTATACTGTCACGCGTGTAGCGTGATGTCTTGTCGCTGAAATGTTGCGCAACATTTATTATAACGATAGTTAATAGTGTCACAGTGTGACACGCGGCATACTGCGACACGTCAGTCACAAAAAAATCCATCCAGATCGCATTGCGACACCATTGATTATCATTGCAAAAAATGGCGTGCAACTTTCCAGTGACAAACGTCGCCGTGTAGCTGTACCCTATTGTGTTGCGCAACATGTCGCCCTATATGTAGGGCGTAAGTGCCTCCTAGCGCAGACTTCAGGTAGCCTTCTTGTCTTCACGTTATACACACTACTCACAAAAAGTTAGGGATATTTGGCTTGTGGGTGAAATTTCAGGAAGAACCTAAAATGGACTCTAACCTTTACAAGTTAACTTAATGTGACCTTCTCTAAACTTTTGAATGCACATGTTTCAGTACTTTTTGCACAACTTGCTGTTCTCTAACAAAGAGCTTAACAGCAAAATTCACAACAGGTGTCTGATCCATGAATCGCCCAATAAATGTCCTGGTTCAATTAGAATTGGTATTTAAACAGTCCTCCTCATCATGCTGTTCACATTTTGACATCACGAGACCAAGACGACACCTAACAATTGATCAACAGTACCTTGCCATTGTAAGGCTTAAAGCAGGATGTTCTCAGACGGAAGTGGCCACTAAGCTAAGAGTGTCACAGAGAGTCATCAGCAGGTTGTATCAGAGATACAGAGAGACTGAAAGAGTCACAGAAAGGCATAGAAGTGGACGTCCTTTGGCCACATCCCACACTGATGGCCGCTTCATTGTGAACAATGCCCTGCAGAACCGGACGATGAATGTCACACAACTACAGGCACATTTAAGAGAGCTGAGAGGCACCCACTTGTCACATCAGATCATTTGAAACTGTGTACATCAGCAAGGAGCAAGGCTACCTGACCACACCACCAGGCACAGGCATCGTCGTCTTGCGTGGGCCAGGGAGCATCTACGCTGGATGAGGGACCAGTGGGCCTCAGTGCTGTTCACTGATGAAAGTCGATTCATGCTGAGCAGAAGTGATGGCCACCAACAATGTTGGAGATGTCAAGGAGTGCGTAATGCATGGGCCACTGTTGTCACCAGATGAGCCTTTGGTGGTGTTACGGAGTGGACAAGTATGTCTAATCTATACAGAACTGCCCTACATTATGTGAACAGTACAGTGACAAGCCCTATACTTGAATAACATTAATCCAGTCATTGTGCCTCTGCATGAACAACACAGGCCTAATTTCTCTTCATGGACAACAATGTGCCATCTCATCCATGTTGCATCATTAGGGAACTGGAGACTGAGGGACCTTAAATGACGTGGCCTGCACTTTCTCCAGACCTGAATCCCATTGAAAACATATGGGATCAGCTGAGTTGCCATGTAGAGGCTCTGTACCCCAGAACCTCGATGACCTGAGGGTCCCCCTTCAAGAAGAGTGGGATGCCATGCCTCAGCAGACAATAACTCGACTTGTGAACAGCAGGAGACGTCGTTGTCAAGCTCGAATTGATGCTCAAGGCCACAGGACAAGTTATTGATACATTGACATTTTTGTGGTGGTGTACCCACCTCTGTTTCAATAAATTGTTTGAGATGAGGAAAACACCATTGCTGCTTCGACTTAAATGTCCTACTTTCATGATATAATATCACTGTAGTATGAACCTTTTACGTTTTCCATAAATTTCACCCAAAAGCCAAATATCCCCAACTGTTTGTGAGCAGTGTACGCAGTGCAGTCCTATCTACCTGCAGAGTGGTATAGAGCAGGAGGAGCGGAGCAGATATATATACATAAGAATGCAATAATCCAAGATCTCTAAATATCAAGAGCAGATGACAAGGTAGAGATAACCAGGTGGTTTCCCATCAATCCCTGTAAAGTGATGCCAGACCACGTAGGTGACATTGCACTGCACAGCCTCCTGGAAGAGGGGACGAGCGCCTTTCACCGTGCGCCCCCCAGATGTTCCCGTGATGAGGGTGAGGACGGTGTCTTATTGCCTGAAACATCTCTAGATATAGCATTATCAATAAGAGTCACACATTTCAATTACAACTTCATGTAAAATTGAATTCAGAATTTTATGAGTTCTGTGGTCTCCGGGGCTGACGAGAGTAATAGCAAAAGGTTGAGCCGCTTGTAGCAAGTAATTAAATATTTGGCAGGAATCTCAGCAACAGTGTGACTGGTCCTGGAAGCTTTATAAATGTTCATTCATGCCGTATCTCGTGCCCGTGTCCCTGGTGGGGCCGTACAGCAGAGCTGAGAGAACCAGATGCTCTATACTGTTCCCTTTCTCAGGTGTATGCACCAAGGCTTCCCATAGAAGGCTTCATTACAGACTAAACTGGCCAGGTTCATGCTCGGAGATGGTCATAGTATGGATCAAAGCCGCACCAGTACTGCTCCTCAAAATCTACATACATGCCACTTTTTTTTTTTTTGTAAAGAAGCCCTTGCATGAAATTTCAGTGAATAAAATGCAATTGCAGTGTTCTACGGGTGCGGGGATAGGATGTGAAATTTGCTAATATCATTCACCAACATACAAAATCTTGTGCAACTGCAACCTGAGAGACTCTTTATATTATGTGGTTAGAAGGAATGATCTTCCCCTGCATACTTCAAACCCAAATCATTACTGGAGACCCGTCACCACGTTATATAAATGTAAGCAGAGTCCTACACACCCCCAGACGTTCTCATGATCCAGTTCTCAATAGTCCTATCGCCCTAGCGCTGTTGCTGCTTTGCCAAGTAGGCGACTACCAGGAGTCATCGCTCATGTGGTAGTGATTTCCTTCCCTCCGATGCTGTCCAATCACTGAAGACAGCGTCGGAGTTGGGCTAGGCGCTCTGGCGCTATCCGTGGCGATTTTGCAGCATCAAAGGGAAGAAAATCAACCCCCCTTGAGTGGAGTCCTGGTAGCCCTACCACTGGCAAAGCTAGACGATACAACTGGGGAACAAGGTGGAGGGGTCGGAGTGCTAAACTCATCTGCATTTACATTAAAGAAGAACTCCCGCAAAAATTAGACTCAACAACTCACACAGCACCTTATGTGTGGACAGGAAGTCTAATTCTCTATGCATTCCTATAGGAGCCTCACTTTCAGTCTTATAGGAATGAATAGAGAAGTGACTGGCTTGCTATCCTGGGTCAGTTGGAGGTCAGGGAGTTGGTCACATGACCCAGCTATAATAAGAAGAGGGTGGAAACTCTCAATTTCAGCCTCTGATAAGAAAATGGCATTTACTACAGATTATATCATGCACCTTTCTAACAGGTCAGAGTATAAAAATTTTTGCGGTTCTTCTTTAATTAAAGGGGTTGTCCGGGCTTTTACTATCAATGACCTATCTTCAGGATAGGTCATCAATATCAGATCGGCGGGGGTCCGACACCTGAATGAGGAGATGGCGCCCACGTGCCTTCTCTCTTCCTGCTCACCGATGATGTATGGCAAAGACCATAGACCTCAGCAGTGGACAGGAAGAGAGAAGCGAGACGGCACATGCGCAGTGCGCGCACTGTCTACTTGTACATCTGATCGGTGGGGTTGCCGGATGTCGGAACCCCCGCCAATATGATGTTGATGACCTATCAAGAGAATAGGTCTTTGATAGTTAAAGCCGGGACAACCCCTTCAAAGTGGTGACAGGTCTGCTTTAAAGGGAACCTGTCATGTTGAACATGGTTTCTGAGCTGCAGGCAGCAGGATATAGAGCAGTAGGAGCTGAGCAGACTGATGTGTAGCTTTATAGGAAAAGATTCATTAAAACTAGTATTTCATTCATTCATTTAAATTCCTGCTCATTCTGAGCTTTAAAGTCCAGGAGGCGGTCCTATCAGTGATTGACAGATATCTCTGTACACACAGACATAGAGGGAGGGCTGTCAGTTACTGATAGGACCTCGTCCAGGACTTCAAAGCCCAGAATGTGCAGGAATTTAATTGAAATTCTAGTTTTACTGTGTGTATCCAACAAAAATCACAGAAAAAAAGATAAAAAACAAAGATAAAAACATCCTGCACGATATGATAAATAAATATGCGCATGTCCATGGCTACATAATAAGGCACTAACACGATAGATGCAAGCATTATATATGGCTCCCCAGCCAATATAGATCAATCTGCTCGGCTCCTCATTCTCTATAAGGGTCCATTCACACGTCCGCATGTGTTTAGCGGATCCGCAGAACACAGACACAGACAAAGCCTTTTCTTGTTGCTGCGGACAAGAATAGGACATGTTCTGTTTTTTTGCGGGACCGCGGAACGGAAGTGCGGATGCGGACCGCACACTTTGTGCTGTCCGCATCTTTTGCGGCCCCATTGAAAATGAACGGGTGTGCACCCATTCAACAGAATTGTGGAACAGATGCGGAACCATTCATACGGACGTGTAAGTGGACCCTAACGTGCTGCCTGTAAATTGGGTGGCCTTGTTATGGTGACAGGTTCCCTGTAAGCTGTAGTAATCCGTAACCAGCTTAACATACGCTGGTTCTGAATCTGTCATTTTTACATCTTTCTGCTCACTTGCATTCACCAACCTGCACAGGGCCCGCACGCTGCATGCTGATGAATGAGTCCTCTCCATTACTTTGCTTAAGAGTCCTCTCCATACATCAGCATGCAGTGCACGTCAAGGGAAGTGAAGTGAGCAGAAAGTTAATAATGAAGAGTCCAAAGTAGTCTCTTATATTCACTGATTAGTCGTTTAGGGGGGTGGATTTCAAAGGTGAGAGATTCTCTTTAAAGCTGTGATACTTAAGTGGATGACCCAGAGGCCATATGCAGCTCACAAGTGGCTTGGTATAGGGCTCCAGGGGCAGATAGGTTCATATAGTGCAGATCTTTTTCCCAAGGTAATGTTCAGACATGAGGACTCCTGTACACTGAGCCCTATACCCACCCTTACAGGGGTTGTCTCACTTCAGCAAATGGCCTTTATCGTGTAGACACAGTGAATACAATGCCTATGCGCACTCCTACGGTCCTGGCCACCAGAGAGGCTGGCACTTTTTTCTATAGTGTGCAAGCATGACCACCACTGATGGATTGGAGGGTGGTCATAACCATGGAAACGAGCAGTGTATAATGTGATGGAAAAATGAATCCAGCCAGCAAAGGAAGCAATATGGATAATAACAATACATTAGTAAGTGCCTTGAAATTAAAGGGGTTGTCTCATGACACGCTAGGATATGCCCCCCCCATTGTCTGATAGGTGCGGGTCTCACCTCTGGGTCCTGCGCCTATATTGAGAATGGTGCCACGAAAATGGTGGAGAGCGCACTGGCTCGGCTATTTCCGTTGGGCCCAAAGAAGTGAATGGGAGCGGTGGCATGCCATGCACAGTGCGCTCTCAATTCACTTCTATGGGAAGACAGCTTGGTGGTGGCCAGACCGGAGTCCTCCAGCCACCACCATGCGGGACTCCGTTCCCGATACAGATGCAGGTCCTAGCGTTGGGACCCACACCTATAAGACAATGGGGGCATATCCTAGTAATATGCCCCCATTGTCCGAGATGAGAATACCCCTTTGACTTTCTCTACATGATAAATGCCAATTGCTGAAGTGAGACAACCCCTTGAAAGAACTGGAGAGTTGCTCGGTTTATTCCTCTGTTAGGGCTCATGCACAAATATACTTTTTGTTCACATCCGATCCACATTTTTTGCGGGTCGGATGCGGAACCATTCACTTCAGTGGGGCCACAAAATATGTGGACAGCACTAGAGATGAGCGAGCAGTGCTCGTTACGAGCACTGTAACGCTCGGGTCCCGTGTGAAATGCCCGCAGGCATTGCGGATCCGTCCTCATCTGCATGTAAGTCAATGAGGACGGATCGTTTGGTATGACACTCATACCAAACGGTTCCATCCTCCTCACCCGTCTTAAAGTCAGTGGGGACGGAGCCGTTTGGTATGAGTGTCATACCAAACGATCTGTCCTCATTGACTTACATGCAGATGAGGACGGATCCGCAATGCCTGCGGGCATTGCAGACGGGACCCGAGCGTTACAGTGCTCGTAACGAGCACTGCTCGCTCATCTCTAGACAGCACACATCCGTATGTCCATTCCATGGCCCCACAAAAAATATAGAACACGTCCTATTCTTATCCGTATTACAGACAAGGATAGGACTGATCTATTAGTAATAAATGTAATATAATACAGCTATATTTAAAGAATAAAGTAACAAATAGTAATAATATGAGATGCCCACAATATGTTCGGTTGATGACTTTCTTTTCCAGTATCCCTCGTTGGAGTGTATTGCTGTGTCCTGTAGATTCTGACACCACAGATAAACACTACATTACCTTTCTGAGCCCGATTTCTTCGCAGGGCCGTATATTTTTGCCTGTTGTTTTTCCACAGTGGGAATTTCCTAAAAACAATGATGATGCACATGTATTGTGATTTTTCCTCTTTTGTTTTTTACTCTATATGCAAAAAACTTGCTGTTCTGTCCCGGTGTGTTCAGGAGATATGTCTATTTCACCCAAGGCCGATGTCAAGCGTTAATATTTATAAGGAACCACATGTAGCGCCACTCAGTGGTGGGTGTGTGCCAGCCTCAGAAGCTAAGTACATTTCATGACTGGCGCTGGAAGTGCTGCTAAAGAGAAGGGACAGAATGTGATAACTTCATAGTCGTGTCAGGGAAGATTGTGAAGGTAGGAGCGCTGCCCTGAGAGGCTTAAAGGAAATGTCTCACCAAGTTTCCCATTTTGCCTGAGTGGTTCTTAAAGGGTTATTCCCATCTCAGACAATGGGGGCATATCGTTAGGAGGTGGGACCCACACCTATATCGAGAACAGAGCGGGGAAATGAACGCTCCCCGCTCCGTTCTTGATATAGGTGCAGGTCCCAGCGGTGGGACCCGCACCTATCAGACAATGGGGGCATATCCTAGCAATATGCCCCCATTGTCTATGATGGGATGGAAATACCCCTTTAGGCTACTTTCACACTAGCGTTTACTTTTTAGTATAGACTTCCGTCATAGGGGCTCAATACCGGAAAAAAAAAGCTTCAGTTTTGTCGCCATTCATTGTCAATGGGGACAAAACTGAACTGAAGAGAACGGAATGCTCCTAAAAGCATTCCGTTCTGTCTCCAGACCGGAGAGCAAATCGCAACATGCTGCGGTTTGCTCTCCAGTCCAGGCATCTGCACCAAGACAGACCTGGAATGACCCCCAATGCAAGTCAATGGCGATCCGTTCGGTGTGACACATTAGTGAACGGATCCGGCCTCCATTGACTTTCAATGGAGTTCATGACGGATCCGTCACCTTGCACTTCCTCTGGAGGTCCAGCAGGTGGCGCTGTGCAGGCTGCTCTGCTCTGCGCTGGAATCTTCCCTCTCGGTTGTCCGCTGCACTATTCTCCCGCGGACAAGACTCCAGGTAAGCTCACATCCCGGCCCCGGTGTCACCAATCTCTCCCTTCACTACACTACATCTACACTACATCCCTTCACTACACTACATCTACACTACATCCCTTTACTACACTACATCTACACGACATTCCTTCACTACACTACATCTACACTACATTCCTTCACTACACTACATCTACACTACATCACTTCCCTTCACTACACTACATCTACACTACATCACTTCCCTTCACTACACTACTATCTTCACTACATCCCTTCACTACACTACATCTACACTACATCCCTTTACTACACTACATCTACACTACATCCCTTCACTACACTACATCTACACTACATCACTTCCCTTCACTACACTACATCTACACTACATCACTTCCCTTCACTACACTACTATCTTCACTACATCCCTTCACTACACTACATCTACACTACATCCCTTTACTACACTACATCTACACTACATCACTTCCCTTCACTACACTACATCTACACTACATCACTTCCCTTCACTGCACTACATCTACACTACATCCCTTCGCTACACTACTATCTTCACTACATCCCTTCACTACACTACATCTACACTACATCCCTTCACTACACTACATCTACACTACATCCCTTTACTACACTACATCTACACTACATCCCTTCACTACACTACTATCTTCACTACATCCCTTCACTACACTACTATCTTCACTACATCCCTTCACTACACTACATCTACACTACATCCCTTTACTACACTACATCTACACTACATCCCTTTACTACACTACATCTACACTACATCCCTTCACTACACTACATCTACACTACATCCCTTCACTACACTACATCTACACTACATCCCTTCACTACACTACATCTACACTACATCCCTTCACTACACTACATCTACACTACATCCCTTCACTACACTACATCTACACTACATCCCTTCACTACATCTACACTACATCCTTCACTACACTACATCTACACTACATCCCTTCACTGCACTACATCTACACTACATCCCTTCACTGCACTACATCTACACTACATCCCTTCACTGCACTACATCTACACTACATCCCTTCACTGCACTACATCTACACTACATCCCTTCACTGCACTACATCTACACTACATCCCTTCACTGCACTACATCTACACTACATCCCTTCACTGCACTACATCTACACTACATCCCTTCACTGCACTACATCTACACTACATCCCTTCACTGCACTACATCTACACTACATCCCTTCACTGCACTACATCTACACTACATCCCTTCACTGCACTACATCTACACTACATCCCTTCACTGCACTACATCTACACTACATCCCTTCACTGCACTACATCTACACTACATCCCTTCACTGCACTACATCTACACTACATCCCTTCACTGCACTACATCTACACTACATCCCTTCACTGCACTACATCTACTACATCCTACACTACACTACATCCCTTCACTGCACTACATCTACACTACATCCCTTCACTGCACTACATCTACACTACATCCCTTCACTGCACTACATCTACACTACATCCCTTCACTGCACTACATCTACACTACATCCCTTCACTGCACTACATCTACACTACATCCCTTCACTGCACTACATCTACACTACATCCCTTCACTGCACTACATCTACACTACATCCCTTCACTGCACTACATCTACACTACATCCCTTCACTGCACTACATCTACACTACATCCCTTCACTGCACTACATCTACACTACATCCCTTCACTGCACTACATCTACACTACATCCTTCACTGCACTACATCTACACTACATCCCTTCACTGCACTACATCTACACTACATCCCTTCACTACACTACATCTACACTACATCCCTTCACTGCACTACATCTACACTACATCCCTTCACTGCACTACATCTACACTACATCCCTTCACTGCACTACATCTACACTACATCCCTTCACTGCACTACATCTACACTACATCCCTTCACTGCACTACATCTACACTACATCCCTTCACTACACTACATCTACACTACATCCCTTCACTGCACTACATCTACACTACATCCCTTCACTGCACTACTATCTTCACTACACTGAATGGGGCCGTAGCGCGGTTCCGGCCCCGCACCTGCGGCAGCACGGATCCGGCGGGACCCTTCACCCGCCGGATCCGTGCTGTCACTAGTGTGAAAGTGGCCTTAACAGCATTTAGAAAGCATTAAGAAAATTGCTTTACAGCAGCCCCATTGGCCATAGACACAATGGTCTGGAGGGGACCTCACTGACTTCCATGGGTGAGTTTTCTAGACATGCTCTGTGACCTGTGCAGAGGTCATTGTACAAGGAAAGAATAGATAAGATCTGACAATCACCTACTGTGAATGATAGATCCTCTCTTATCTATACACAGAGGTGATATCAGGATTAGAATGGCAGATAAGCAGGTGACGGCAGTGTAGTGATCTGTACCAACCAAGTAGCGCCTATTGATAGGCTCAGTGGCCAGTGCGAAAACTGCAGGGTTTTATGAGTTTTGTTTAAATATAGATATCGACATGGGAACTTAAAAATAACTTCACCAAAAATTCTTTAAAAACATGTTAAACATAAAAACGTAATTTAAACAATGGGTCATTTTTTTTGATGACGCATTTACTTTCAATTTAAGCTCTTGGGGCCCTATATGAAATATGCACCAGGGCCACGTCACTAGTGTCTGTAAGATTAGGTTTTCCCACCACAGGCTGGAAGGTATGGACTGCCCGGCTATGGGGACTGAGATCGGTGGACTTGGCGGATCTATTCGCTTTAATTTACATGTCGGCTCTGTGTCATAAATATATAGTATATGATGGAAGAAATAATCCCTTTAAGAACTCATGCACTCAAACATATTTTTTGTCATTTCGTTTTTTTTTTTTTTTTTTTTTTGCGGCCCATATGCGGAACCATTCACTTTAATGGCGCCGGCAAAAAACTGAAAAAACTCTGTGTGTATTCTGTGTCTGTATTTCCATATGGCTGTTCTGCAAAAAAAAAAAAAAATAGAACATGTCGTATTATTGTCCGCATTACAAGGATAGGACTGTTAGGGGGCGTCCGTTACGATTCAGCAAAATGCGGAATGTACATGGCTGGTATCCGTGATTTGTGGATCGGAAAACAATAATGGTAGTGTGCAAGAGCCTTAAAGGAAACAGTCCCTGAACTACAGCAGTGCAAAACAGTGTAATGTATTAAAACAGACAATTTACTCTCCTAAAAGGTTATTCCCATCTTAGACAATGGGGGCATATCTCTAGGATATGCCCCCATTGTCCAGCGGTGGGACCCGCACCTATATCGAGAACGGAGCTCCCAAAGTGAAACGGGGGCGCACTGCACACGCGCAGCTGCCCTCCATTCATTTCTATGGGGCCGCTTGGCTATTTCCGTCGGCTCCATAGAAATGAATGCGAGTGGTGGCTGCGCATGCGCAGTGTGATCCCATTCATTTCTATGGGAGCAGCGGGGAGCTGTGCCTGGTGAAATCTGGGGTCCTCCAGGCACAGCACTCCCGGCTCCGTTCTTAATATAGGTGCGGGTCCCAGCGGTGGCACTCACAGAAAATGCATGGAAGCACTCCGTAGTGCTAACGTGGGCTTCCAATCTGTGCCTCCGTTCCGCACCTCATCTCCTCATCTCCTGGATTGCGGACCCATTCAAGTCAGTGGGTTCACATCCATGATGCGGGGTGCCATGTGCATGAGCCCTATTGCTGGAAACTAGTCAGATCCCCGCCGAGTCCCATTATAGTCAGTGAAGCCTGGTGGTGCAGTTTCCGGCTATGCCTCTGCTGGAACAGCCTGCCGGACGATGTGAGCACTAGTGTGAAACTAGCCTAAGAAGCAATGCCTCTCTTTCTGATGGACCTTATGCTCCCTATATTACATAGACAACCACAATTTTGAATAACCAGCCATGTGTGATGCGTTTAATTTGTACCCCCGATGGTAGGGGAAGTCAGCAACCGATGGCTGCTTTACTTGCAAAGTCATTTGTTAGAGGGGTCCCAAGAGCAGGACTTGTCTCTCTCTGTAAGATAATTCCTTTATAATATCATATACAGTAGTATTTAAAGTATAGCCTTTACCGCAAAGGGTTGCAGCGTTACAGGCCGTCATTTCATCTTTTCTGCTTGTAACTGACTGATTTCTCAGAAGGACATTACATTGTACTAGACAATTGCCATTTTTGCTTGTAAAGACTTTAAAGGTCCTTTTGATGTCTGGGAAGTATTTTGGGCCCTCGCTGTAATGTATCTAGACTGGATGAATTATTGCAGAGTTATGCACTACGTGGAGTGAGTCGTTGGGGCAGGACAGTGTTGTAATATTTTAGGTGTTGTCATAGAAGTTGCTTCACCCTTTTTACAACATATTGTTACAAAACCAAGTGACATTGACCTCGGGGCATCTTGCAACGTTTCTCTAAATTTAGTTTTTTTTCTGATTGAACTTGTGAAAGGGATAGTACAGAAACCGCAATGTAGTTTAATTCTGTTCATGCTTTTTATACCGTAATTGGCTGCCGACTGCTGTTTGCTGCAACTGCTGGCACTGCCTTTACTACATCTAAGAGAGACTTCACATAAAGTGTACCTGTATACACAGTGTCATATCCAAGGGTTTGATCAGTGGAGGTCCAAGTCCTGATACTCTCCCCCCCCCACCCCCCCCCAATCACTAAAACGAAGGAGACTACTGTGTCTCCTCGCTGCTGAAGACGGCCTTAATAGAAAGTCTATGGGGGTTATTTATTAACAGAAATACGTCTATATTAGTCGTATTTCTGGCACAGATTGAGGCGCAAAGGTTCTTTGCGCCACAATTTGCGACTTTTCCCCACTCATGCCAGGACTAAAAAAGTGGACATGGCGCTGGTAGGGAAGGACGCGGCCGGCAGGCCTGTCTCATTCATCATTTTTTACCCCTGTTTTAGACATAGAAAATGGTCTAAACTAGAGATGAGCGAACGTGCTCGTAACGAGCACTGTAGCGCTCGGCTCCCCTGCGCTCGCATGGGCGCAGGCATCCGGATCCGTCCGTCCTCACCCGAAGGAAGCGGCTGCCTGCGCCCATGCGAGCGCAGGGGAGCCGAGCGCTACAGTGCTCGTTATGAGCATGTTCGCTCATCTCTAGTCTAAACCTATGCCAGCTAGGGAGCTGACGTAGATTTAGAAGCGGCAGTGGATACGCCGAAGTTATGTAGAGACCGGCGCCTCTACATAACCTCGGCAGATCCACTACCAGAGCAGGGCCTTATAAAGGCGGTCCTAATAAATGATTCCCTATGAGTCTGTGAGTGACGATGCTGTGCGAGTACTTCTTGCCCGCAAAGTGACTGTGCAGCCTCAGCCTAATGCATATAATAATATCATATAGCCATTAAAAGTAGTTTTCCAGGATCACAATATTGATGATCTATCTTCAGGACAGGTCATCAATATCTGGTCGATGGGGGTCTGATTTCCAGCACTCCTATAGATAAGCTGCTTGAAGAGGTCGGTGAGTTCTGCAACCTCATCACAGCGTATCAAGCACAGCGCCATACATTGTATAGTGGTCATGCTCGGTATTGCAGCCCAAGCACATTCACTTGAAGGTTTTCTGTCACCAGTTTTGGGCATATAAAACAGGATGACATTTGCAATGTGCCCAAAGTGTTACTCACTCTCTGATTGCAGTCCCCGTTTTTGTATAAAATCGACTTTAGTAATATGCAAATGAACCATTACTAGGTGCAAGGGGCGCTAACCCTGCACCTAGTATCGCCATTTCCCCACCTTTAGGTACGCCTACTTTCTTGTGATGGACAGGGCCAGGCAGCTCGCTCTATCTGCTGCCGGCCCTGTCCGCGCTGCAGATCCCACGCCTGCGCCGTGCGGCCTTAATTCGGCGCAGGCCGCCGGGGTCCTGGCTTCATCACTGCGCATGCGCCGAATGAAGGCCGCGTGGGATCTGCAGCAAATAGAGCGAGCTGCCTGGCCCTGTCCATCACAAGAAAGTAGGCGTACCTAAAGGTGGGGAAACGGCGATACTAGGTGCAGGGTTACCGCCCCTTGCACCTAGTAATGGTTCATTTGCATATTACTAAAGTCGATTACTCGATTTTATACAAAAACGGGGACTGCAATCAGAGAGTGAGTAACACTTTGGGCACATTGCAAATGTTATCCTGTTTTATATGCCCAAAACTGGTGACAGAAACCCTTTAAAGGGGGTGTCTCATCATGGACAATGGAGGCATATCACTAGGATCCCCGAAAGTTAAGGAAGGCACGTGTGCAGCTGCCCTCCATTCATTTACTACGGGGCCGGCAAAAATAGCCAAGCACTGGCTCGGGTATTTCCGTTGCCCTATAGAAATGAATGGGATCGGGGGCTGCGCATGCACAGTATGCTCCTATTCACTTATATGGGGAGCCAGCTTGGTGGTGGCCGGACCGTAGTCCTCCAGCCACCATCTTGCCGAGCGCCATTCTCGATATAGGTGTGGGTGCCAGCGGTGGGACCCGCACCTATAAGACAGTGGGAGCATATCCTAGCGAGACATATATATATACACCCTGTTTCCCCGAAAATAAGACCTAGCCAGGAAAATCTCTGTTTCTTAATTTTCCAAGAAAGGGTTACTTTGTAACAATTAACTCAATTAACTAATAAATGACTGCTTAAAGTTCCTTAAACCCCATTGGTTAAGCTATATTACCTAATTGTGAACCTTAATTAGTTTAAACACGCCCCTTCTTATTATTAACCCTTTCACATTCTGTTTTTATAATGTTATTCAATTATATTTTAATAACTTAATTATTTTCATATAAACATTTATATTACTGTGCATTATCTCAATTTAACTTTTTTTATAATCATGAATTCACCCTCCATTACTTATATTGTTAGTTTTTATGTTAACCTCTAACTATCAATCTTTTTAATAATCATTTTTAGCTATTAACCCTATAACCACTAACTCATTTAAAAAGTTATTATTTATTACACAGACAATAACTCAAAGGCTATATACCAAAAGTCAGGCACACAAACCAACAACCTATCCACAAGACAGGTACAGTCAGCATATTTTACAATGGCAGCATTGTGTACCACAAGACTTGCAAGACCAGCCCCCTTTCCAAAATGACCTGAGAGCCAGTGAGCCTAAAAATTACTTTCATTGACCAGATGGCTTGGGGGACCTGCGTGCCCAGCTTATTATCATTAGGGTGACCAAAATTATGAACTTTTTTTTTTTTGGATGCCAGCTAACTCTTCTCTCACTGCCAAGGAGGGCTGCAGAAAAATTTACAGTTTTCTAATTGTCCTAACATGATATTCAATAACCTTTCTACATTGTTGTCATGTAAGCTAATTTGCATAAACCCAGGCTTATGGGAAAGACATGCAAATTAGTGTTTGAAAAACAGGCAGATTCTGCTAATTTGCATTCTGCTGGTTGTATCTGGCTGGTGAAGGAAAAAAGGGGGGGACCCCATGCCATTTTTTTTTCAAAAATTTCATTATTAAAAAAAAAAAAAGGCGTGGGGTCCCCCCCTTTTTTCCTTCAGCCAGATACAACCAGCAGCGGCAGCCTGGCACTATCAGGGTGGGAAGGGACACGGTTATTGGCCCTTCCCAGCCTAATGGTACCAGCCTGCAGCCGCCCCAGAGCCAGACCCTCAATTTAGAAGGTCTGGTCCTGCGGGTACCCAGCTCTTCCCGGCACCCCTGGTGGCGGTGGGTGCCGAGGTAATAGATGTTGGGGTTAGTGCTGGCCTGCCATACCGGCAAGCACTAAGCCCAGTATTAGTAATCAGGGCCGTCTATAGATAGCCGTAATTACTAAAACTGTAGTATTGTAAAAAAAAAATACACACACACAAGTATAAAACATTGTATTGAAATAAACACTCCCCCAGACACCTGTTTGACCATTTTATTTAAAAAAAAAAAAAAGCTGGTCCGACGTAGTCCACTGAATCTGACGTAGTCCTCTGCATTCACGACCCTGAAAAATAGAAATTAAACACAGACCACTTACCTCTTCCTGCACTGGGATAATACACACAGCGATGTCACTGTACAGGGATAATAAACACAGTGATGTCACAGTCCAGGGATAATAAACGCAGTGATGTCACTGTACAGAGATAATAAACACAGCGATGTCACTGTACCAGGGATAATAAACACAGTGATGTCACTGTACAGAGATAATAAACACAGCGATGTCACTGTACAGGGATAATAAACACAGCGATGTCACTGTACAGAGATAATAAACACAGTGATGTCACTGTACAGGGATAATAAACACAGTGATGTCACTGTACAGGGATAATAAACAGTGATGTCACAGTACAGAGATAATAAACACAGTGATGTCACAGTACAGGGATAATAAACACAGTGATGTCACAGTCCAGGGATAATAAGCACAGTGATGTCACAGTACAGGGATAATAAGCACAGTGATGTCACAGTACACCTGTGCAAACAAGGCCTGGGGGGACCAAGATAAGGCTAGGGGCTACACTGAAAAGGGCCAGTGGCGCACAGATAAGGGGTAAGGGGCAGGGTCACAAGCAAGGTCCTGGGGGGGAAGGGGGGGGGTGAGGGGTGCACAGATAAGGGCCAGGGTGGCGCACACAGGGGGCAGCAGAGACGACAACCAGAGAGGCACAGACAAAGAGGGAGTGGGGCACAGATAAGGGCCCAGGGGCGCAGACCAGGAAGAGGCGTACAAAGACAAGGGCCAGATCCCAGGGGTGAAGACAGGGGCCAGGTAGGCACAGCCAAAGGGGCGCAGATAAGAGCCAGGGGCTGCATTGAAAGGGCCAGGGTGGTGCACAGAGCAGGGTCAAAAGCAAGGTCTGGGGGGGGTGAGGGGCGCACAGATAAGGGCCAGGGTGGCATTAATAGGTTCTTCTTTATTTTGGCGAGGTATCCTATCAGTATCGAGTATCGTGATACTTTTGTACGTATCGGTATCGAACTCAAAATTATGGTATCGTGACAACCCTAGAACTGTGAACAAAAATCTCAAAACCACACGGGGGGACCGAGTGAATGACCTACAGAAAGCTGGGACCAAAGTAACAAAGGCTACCATCAGTAACACACTACGCCGCCAGGGACCTAGATCCTGCATTGCCAGACTTGTCCCCCTGCTTAAGCCAGTACATATCCGGGCCGTCTGAAGTTTTCTAGAGAGCATTTGGATGTTCCAGTAGAGTACTGGGAGAATGTCATATGGTCAGATGAAACCAAAGTAGAACTATTTGGTAGAAACACAACTCGTCGTGTTTGGAGTAGAGTGAATGCTGAGTTGCATCCAAAGAACACCATACCTACTGTGAAGCATGGGGGTGGCAATATCATGCTTTGGGGCTGTTTCTCTGCAAAGAGATCAGTACGACTGATCCGTGTACATGAAAGAATGAATGGGGCCATGTATCATGAGATTTTGAGTGCAAACCTTCCATCAGCAAGGGCATTGAAGATGAAACGTGACTGGGTCTTTCAGCATGACAATGATTCCAAGCACACCGCCAGGGCAACAAAGGAGTGGCTTCGTAAGAAGCATTTCAAGGTCCTGGAGTGGCCTAGCCAGTCTCCAGATCTCAACTCTATAGAAAACCTTTGGAGGGAGTTGAAAGTCTGTGTTGCCCAGCGACAGCCCCAAAACATCACTGCTCTAGAGGAGATCTGCATGGAGGAATGGGCCAACATACCAGCAACAGTGCGTGCCAACCTTGTGAAGACTTACAGAAAATGTTTGACCTCTGTCATTGCCAACAAAGGATATATAACAAAGTATTGAGATGAACTTTTGTTATTCACCAAATACTTATTTTCCACCAAAATTTGCAAATAAATTCTTTAAAAATCAGACAATGTGATTTCCTGGATTTGTTTTCTCATTTTGTCTCTCATAGTTGAGGTCTACCTATGATGTCAATTACAGGCCGACCTCATCTTTTTAAGTGGGAGAACTTGCACATTTGGTGGCTGACCAAATACTCCCCCCGCCCCCCACTGTATGTGTGTATATATGTATATATATATATATATATATATATATATATATACATATATATATATATACATATACACACACACACGTTCTTTGTTCTGGTGCTGTATTTATGTAATGGGCTTGGTTCTGGTGCTGTATATATGTATCATGCTTGGTTTTGGTTCTGTATTTACGTAATGGGCTTGGTTCTGGTGCTGTATTTATGTATCATTCTTGGTTTTAGGTCTGTGTTTATGTAATGAGCTGGGTTCTAATGTTGTATTCATGTAATTGGCTTGGTTCAGTTGCTGTATATATGTATCATGTTTGGTTCAGGTGTTGTATATATGTATCATGTTTGGTTCTGGTGTTGTATATATGTATCATGTTTGGTTCTGGTGCTGTATATATGTAATGGGCTTGGTATGGCACCCCTTCTACCGTATATTAAATAGTACACTACACATGCACTTTGTCCTCTCCGTTTACTGCTTTGGGACTGCAGAGAACTGCTGAGCCAGCACTCGCCTATTATCAAGAGTCACATAGCATTGAATGCAGGGTGGCTGCACATGTGTGGCTTGCTCTCCATTCATTTTGAGGGTCCCCATTCTTGAGATAGGAGAGGTTGCCCCAGAGTTGTGACCCAGACCAGCACCTGTCGGACATTCATGGCATATCCTATTAATGTTCTGTAAATATCCCAGATGGGAATACCCCTAAAACATTAGCTGTGCTTTCTTTTCTCCATAAAATTAAAATTAATTTACATTTTAAATTTGATACTACTACTGGTAATTTAGTGTATAATTCCGAAAATTTGGTGGTGGAGGTGTGTGTGACCCCCCCACATTATTTACACCTTCCCTTCCCCTGCTGAAGACCCTTTGCTCAGCCCCATAAACCTTCCTGCTATCTGGCATGTGGCTATCTTATTGCATGCTGTATTATCTCTGGGCCATCAGCTAATGATTTAATGACTTTTTTCTGTATTATTGTATTGTCTTTATGGTTGTGCCTTATTGTTGTTGTTATTATATTGTTTTGTGACTTTGTACCTGGAGTTAGTCAGGGGTCTCCCTGTTGGTATTCTTATTTAACCACTCAGGAACAAGTGATCCAAAGTAAAGGCTAATAATTTTTTTTAGAAGTCCTCCAGAAGAGAAGTAAAGGTCATTAGCTGTGTGACTGTGGCTTGTAAGCCGTGCGTGTCTGTGTCGTATATAATACGAACTCTTAATATACCGCCACATAATGAAATTCACCATTAGCACACCCACGCTTGTATAACATTGTTTCATAATTGATTTTTAAGGCCTGTTAATTTTAAAGGTTGTGGCTCCGGAGCACGGTCCTTTACACGCCCATCAAATGGCCTTAAGATTCAGACAAAGGTCATGTTCCTGGCTACTACATGGCATTCTCCTTGTAAGACTTTTAGATGACAAAGCAGGTCTGTAAGCTTTCTAAAAATATTGTGTTTCCTGCCCTCATAATTGCTGTTGACCCTCGTCTGAATGAGTGACCAGACAAATTCCATTTATAAGTGACCTTGCTGTCTGCTTCGGTAAATAGCCTGACGCTAGTGGCTTTGAAAATTGGATGAGAAACAAAATTAAAAAAACATTTGACTTGTTAAATTAAAGCAATTGCTATAGTCTGTAACTGGACATGACATTATGAGGTCACTGAGGCGTTGTGTATTTCAGCACGTTAGTATTTGGCTAACTCCTATTTCCAGTATACGGCTTTTTCGGCTTTAGACCTTTGGATTTGTTGTGATCCTATAACGATGTGTTTTCACGTTAAGTCCCCCCTATATTTAAAGTTATAGCTTCAATAGTTCTGCTGAGAAGGAAAAGGAATGATTGGAATTATGAAAGAAATGTTCCTGGGTTCTGAAGCAAATTATATATATATATATATATATATATATATATATATATATATATATATATATATATATATATATTCATATTTTTGGACTATAAGACGCACCTAGAATTTGGAGGAGGAAAATAAGAAAACATATTTTTGATCAGACCCCCAAATCAGAACCCCATTCTGCTTCAGACCGCAGACCACAGTCCAAAATCAGAATCCCCTAGCCCCATCAGACCTCAAATTAGACATTAGAGAAAAAACAAAACAAAAAATATGTGCCTTGCTTGCTTTGGACGGCGCTGCCACTCGCTCACCGCTCCCTGGTCTTTGCTGCACTGCAACCTGACATCACACAGCAATAGCTCATAGTTCGCACCTACATGCACTACGTCCTGAGGCGCACACAACGCAAAGCGGGGCCCATAAGAAGACCAGAGAGGGTGAGTAGAGCCAGTGCAGCGCTTCCCTCGCGGCTCCTCCCGCATGCCGATGACTGATTCCATAATGGAAGTGGTCATTAACATTCAGACTATAAGACGCACTGCCACTTTTCCCTCACTTTTTGGTAGAAAAGTTTGTCTTATAGTCTGAAAAATACGATAATACATTATGTTAATTCAGAGGCTGTGTATTAAGTTATGTAATATGTCATAATTATTAAAGGGTTAGCTCCTTAAAGGACCTCACATTGTAAGCAAGAGACTGACCGACCCATTTGTGAATGAAGCCACCAAAGTCCTTTCAGCTTTTCCCTTGCAGGGTGTTGCACCCACCCACCATGCAGAAAACTGCAATACTGTGCCATCCAATTGAATGGATGTAGCTCTCTGTATAATGGATGGCTAAAAGCTCGACTGCACGTGAAGAAACTGTGCTTAGCTAAGTCTGTAACCCTTTCATTCTCAGGATAACAATATTGCATTACTTTAAGGTTTTTTTTTTTTGCATAGCACTGGGACACTTGACGTCATCACTAGCACTGTGCTTCATGGGTGTCAGCGTACAGTACATGACTCATAATGCCCTGTGCTGCCACACTAGTAGCAGACCATGGAGGGAATACTGTTTCTGCTTATTTCTTTATGGTGTCAGTGATTCTGCAACTTTGCTCACTTGGCACCTTTATATAGTGATACAAAAATTCCTCCATCAGAGTTCTGTATAGAAGGTACGCTAAAGCGGCCATTCTGAATGTGTAGCAGGATGTTTCTTCCTCTGGCAATAACAACCAACTTCAAGCTGGTGAGGCTTCAGCAGCTGTCCTGTATAACATTTAAAGGGGTTGTCCCACGAAAAATATTCTACAGTTTTCAAACCAGCACCTAGATCTGAATACTTTTATAATTGCATGTAATTAAAAAGTTATCATAGCCACGGAGTTATTCAATGAGATGTATCTGTATAGCGCCACCTACTCTTTGACCTGCTCACTGAGAAGGCCGCACATGCTCAGTTTCATCCTTCAACTGCCTCTTGAGCTGTTATAGGTAGAGCATGGACACGCCCCCTGAGCTGTGATAGGGAGAGCTGAGTCACGCCCCCTGAGCTGCAGCAGAAAAGACACTCCCCTTGAGCTGTCAGCTTGTATAAATCTAGCAGAGCAATGAATGGGGAGATCTCTGGATCCATGTGAGGTACAGGGCTGGTTCTAGCTTTGTTAGAAAGAGATTATCATGGACTGTATTATGTGTGTTTTTCATTTTTTCCATTAGTCATGGGATAACACCTTTAAATTAATGATCAAAAATGTCTTTATTTCTTACTTTTTAAGTCCCCGGGCTACTGATGTGAAGATTGTAGATATGACTCGGGCTGTACATGGCTACACACCTTGGATGCACAGAGCTCTATACACCGACCATGGCACCTTGTCATGTTGCCACAACATCGGTAGTAAATCACCTGTCTAACACAAAAACACAATGCAACACATGTAGAAATTTATCAAAAATATCTTAATTGATTTATAAAATACAGCGTAAAAACAATTCTATTCATTTGCACACCATGACCACGAGGCGGCCGCTCGGCGTCAACTATTGTATCACATGCAATGTCTAATAAAGGGAAAAATATGCACAAAAAGTGACAAAGATCATATGGTATTCCCTGAAAAAGTCTCACTTCAGTAAGTTGCATGTATCATGTAGAGGAAGGTAATACAAGGCACTTACTAATGTATTGTTATTATCCATATAGCTTCCTTTGCTGGCTGGATTCATTTTTCCATCACATTATGCACTGCTCGTTTCCATGGTTACAGATCACCCTGCAATCCATCAGTGGTGGCCGTGCTTGCTACCACAAGTGTCAGCCTCTCTGGTGACCATGAGAGTTCACATAGGTTAGTGCTTTTTCCTATATTGTGCAAGCACGACCACTACTGATGGATTGCGGGGTGGTCTGTAACCATGGAAACGAGCAGTGTATAATGTGATAGAAAAATGAATCCAGCCAGCAAAGGAGGCAACATGGACAATCAGAATACATTAGTAAGTGCCCTGTATTAACTTTCTCTACATGATAAATGACACTTACTGAAGTGAGACAACCCCTTTAAAGACAAAAGATTATGAATAATGTAATGTAATACAGACCCATATCGGCACCTCCAAAACAAAAAACAAAAAAACACACCCCGACGTGTTTTGCGTCGGTTTCCTCAGGGAACACTTATTTACCTTTGCAAAAGTACAGGGACCTTTACCTCTGCAGAAATTGTGTGTTTGATGTAGGTCCACATTGCTTTGCTGCAAATATACATTTTTTCTTTGTCAAGTCCTTTTTTTATCTTATTTTTTTTTGTTTAGGAGGGTAGTAAAAATAAACGGGAAATCCGCATTTCACGTCTTCCACCCTTCCCGGTAGCGTGGCGCTTTATTAACTTTCTTTCCAGTCACGTTCCCATCCGCGTCTGTGCTACATGCTCCGCTGATTATCTTGGAAAAGGGCAACGCTGTAACTGTTCAAATGACCTTTCAGTTTATTTTCTCTTGTGTAATATGAAACATGGGCTAACAGCCCTCGTTGTCTGATTTTCTCACTTAATATTCCTCTTTTTCCCCACTCAAATTAAGATCTGTTTTACAGTATATGTGATGGAAACTGTCTGCAATTCCTTGGTGTCGGAGACACAATTCAATAACTATCATTTCAGGCTTTGTCCAGCTTATTCGATGCTCAGACTTTTCTTATTTTTTTCTACGAACCATCTTTTATTTTTATATGCTGCTTTTCATTTTTTCGCCTTCAGGTGGGTTTTTTTTTTTTTTTTTTTTTTTAAATTTAATGTGTTTATTGTTGCCTAAATCAGAGTTCAAGAGAAAATATAGAGGAAATATAAAAGCAGCTTTTATCTAGTGAATATATGTGTATAACAGAAGTGTAATCTCTTCTCATTCTAACATACGAAATGTTTGCCGCAGATTTAACAACCTTAATAGGGGTGAATCTCATTGACACCACAGTCCTCACAAAACCTCAATGCGACATTTCCTTTTTTTCATTTTAAATCCTAAATTTGCTGTTCAGTATTGTTAAACTGATTTTGAGTCTATTTATCAGCCTTGTGAATACAAAGGAGCATTGACACTCTGTTGATCAATGAATGCTACTCCGATACTTCACCGGATTACGGTGATATTTTCCTCTATAATTCTTAGGGCTCATGTGCCCGGCTGTGGCCGTATTGCGGCCCACGTACAGCGTGTACTCATTACACGGTACCGGCCGTGTGTACCCCGCATCACGGATTGTGGTACCCATTGACTTGAATGGGTCCGCAATCCTTGAGATGCGGTGCGTAACAGAGGCACGGATCGGAAGCCCATGGAAGCACTACAGAGCGCTTCTGTGGGGTTTCTGTCTGTGCCTACGCAACACAAAAAAATAGAACATGTTCTATTTTTTTGCGGTGTGGATAGTTCACGGACCCATTCAAGTTGAATGGGTCTCTATCCGTCCTGCCCGCCACACGGAAAGCAAATTGCGGTTCCCAATGCATGGAACGGCTATGTGCATGAGCCCTTAGGCTAATTTCAGATGAGTGCGTCCTGTGCCGGAATCACACTCTGTCTGTGAACATGATTCCCCGTTGTGGACACTGCTAGTTTCTCTGGCGCGCAGAGCATTATGATGATTTATAATGCTGCGTGTCTCAGTATGACCTTACTTCTACAGAATTATGCCTCATTCACACGTCAGTGTTTGGTCAGTGGTTTCCATCAGTGATTGTGAGCCAAAACCGGGTGCGGCTCTAAACACAGAACAGGAGCAGATCTTTCCCTTATACCATATGTCTGTGGAGGCTCCAGTCCGGGTTTTGGTTCACAATCACTGATGGAAATCACAGACCAAACACTGATGTGTAAATGAGGGCTTGGGCCTCATTTACACACGTGGATTTTCACGGACCACGATCTGGGAAAACCTGGCCTGCCGTCCTGCTGAGTGCACGGCATCATTGGTTGCTATGTTGCCGTGCACTTTGTGCTGCCGCCGCTGTACATTAATGCACTGGTATAGGTCATACGAGTGTACTACTGTACAGCGGCACGAAACGCACGGTGTCATAGCAACCAATGATGCCGTGCGCTTGTGCACTCAGCAGGACGGCAACCCAGGTTTTCACAGACCTTGGTCGTGTAAATCCACGTATGTGTAATTGAGGCCTTATACTGAACAGGACCTATTGTGTTTACCAGGCCAGTTTTTCAGTTTTAGCAATGGGCTTATCTAACTGCTAATATTGTATTTTTTGCTTTATAAGACTCAATTTTTTTCCCTCTAAAAGTGGGAATTTTTTTTTTTAATTTATGATTGCATTTTAATATTTTCAGGCTAAAAAGCATACATAATTCAGTTATTGAGGCTGATCCTGGCACATGAATTCGGAGCAGAGAGAATATAACTGGCCAGAAAACCCCTTTAAAGTGTTGAAATAATAATAGAACATATGGGGGAACATTTAATCCCCCACCGTTTCTTGCGCTGTCACTCTGGGCCTTACCAGACTGCATCTGTGACACATCCATATGTGGCACATAACTGCTGCAGCCAGTCACTGGCCTCAGTGATATACAGCATGAAACCTCTGGGGCCAACAATTGGTTCCACTGGTAATGTGCCATATACCAGTACATCACTGCTGCAGCCTGTAAACGCACATCAGATGTGAGGACTGGTGTGACAGTGCTAGAAATGGCAGGGGATTAGGTGCTGAATATATATTCGTACAACCCCTTTAAGAATGATGAATATGACCATATAGGAAAAGTTGTATATGGCTTTCACTATGGGTACTTTATTTATTCTACTCTATTCTGTTTTGTTCCAAATTGATTTCGCAAGAAAGCTGAGAATAGTCTTCTCCCACTGATTCATTTGCAGTTTAGGAAATCTATTCAGCACTGGCTTGGTGCAGGCACACAGTGGTTTATCAGCCCCTGTTGTCTTCCTTTTCAGAAGATCATCCAGTCTAAAAGAGTGTGTGTATATATATATATATATATATATATATATATATATACAGTACAGACCAAAAGTTTGGACACACCTTTTCATTCAAAGAGTTTTCTGTATTTTCATGACTATGAAAATTGTAGATTCCCACTGAAGGCATCAAAAATATGAATTAACACATGTGGAATTATATACTTAACAAAAAAGTGTGAAACAACTGAAAATATGTCTTATATTCTAGGTTCTTCAAAGTACCCACCTTTTGCTTTGATTACTGCTTTGCACACTCTTAGCATTCTCTTGATGGGCTTCAAGAGGTAGTCACCTGAAATGGTATTCCAACAGTCTTGAAGGAGTTCCCAGAGATGCTTAGCACTTGTTGGCCCTTTTGCCTTCACTCTGCGGTCCAGCTCACCCCAAACCATCTCGATTGGGTTCAGGTCTGGTGACTGTGGAGGCCAGGTCATCTGGCGTAGCACCCCATCACTCTCCTTCTTGGTCAAATAGCCCTTACACAGCCTGGAGGTGTGTTTGGGGTCATTGTCCTGTTGATAAATAAATGATGGTCCAACTAAACGCAATCCGGATGGAATAGCATGCCGCTGCAAGATGCTGTGGTAGTCATGCTGGTTCAGTATGCCTTCAGTTTTGAATAAATCCCTAACAGTGTTACCAGCAAAGCACCCCCGCACCATCACACCTCCTCCTCCATGCTTCACGGTGCGAACCAGGCATGTAGAGTCCATCCGTTCACCTTTTCTGCGTCGCACAAAGACACGGTGGTTGGAACCAAAGATCTCAAATTTGGACTCATCAGACCAAAGCACAGATTTCCACTGGTCTAATGTCCATTCCTTGTGTTCTTTAGCCCAAACAAGTCTCTTCTGCTTGTTGCCTGTCCTTAGCAGTGGTTTCCTAGCAGCTATTTTACCATGAAGGCCTGCTGCACACAGTCTCCTCTTAACAGTTGTTGTAGAGATGTGTCTGCTGCTAGAACTCTGTGTGGCATTGACCTGGTCTCTAATCTGAGCTGCTGTTAACCTGCAATTTCTGAGGCTGGTGACTCGGATGAACTTATCCTCCGCAGCAGAGGTGACTCTTGGTCTTCCTTTCCTGGGGCGGTCCTCATGTGAGCCAGTTTCTTTGTAGCGCTTGATGGTTTTTGCGACTGCACTTGGGGACACTTTCAAAGTTTTCCCAATTTTTCGGACTGAGTGACCTTCATTTCTTAAAGTAATGATGGCCACTCGTTTTTCTTTACTTAGCTGCTTTTTTCTTGCCATAATACAAATTCCAACAGTCTATTCAGTAGGACTATCAGCTGTGTATCCACCTGACTTCTGCCCAACACAACTCATGGTCCCAACCCCATTTATAAGGCAAGAAATCCCACTTATTAAACCTGACAGGGCACACCTGTGAAGTGAAAACCATTTCAGGTGACTACCTCTTGAAGCTCATCAAGAAAATGTCAAGAGTGTGCAAAGCAGTAATCAAAGCAAAAGGTGGCTACTTTGAAGAACCTAGAATATAAGACATATTTTCAGTTGTTTCACACTTTTTTGTTAAGTATATAATTCCACATGTGTTAATTCATAGTTTTAATGCCTTCAGTGTGAATCTACAATTTCATGGTCATGAAAATACAGAAAACTTCTCTCTTTGAATGAGAAGGTGTGTCCAAACTTTTGGTCTGTACTGTATATATAATATATAATATCTGGACAGAGACTGCTTATGTGAACCAAAAAAGTCTCTGCAAAACTGCAGCATGACATGCAGGTACATAATTAGGCTAGGTTAGTGCCATATTACGGATGGTTATCACCTTGAACTGCCATTGTCCATTATACAGTCATAAGCATAAGAGCTGGTTGCCAAAAAATTTTGACAGGTAGTTAGAAATTCGAAAGCTTGTTCCTTGAATGCAAAGCACTTACACAGCTAAGTCACATTATTATGACCAGCAGCTAATACCCTGAGTATCTACCGTATGCAGCACGGACAGCAGCTAAACAGGCTGGGGGTGACTCCGAAAGGTCCTGGTGTCTTTGGTATCTGGAGCCATGTTGACTGCAATGCGTCCCACTGCTGCTGGGGGCATGGAGGAGGATCCATAGAGCGAACACGATGATCGAGGTGGTCCAGCAGATGATCAATTGAGTTCAAGTCTGGGGAATTAGCTGGCCAGGGTAGTACTTGGGAATTCTTGGTCATACTCTTCCAACCAGTGCCTGACGTATCTAGCCGTGTGACATGTTGCATTGTCTTGCTGGAAGATCCCATACGACCCAAGGAAGACAATCAGCGTGTATGGGTGTACCTGATCTGCACGGATGGATTCATACTCAGATCATTCAAAGTGCCTTCCACATTGATGATTGGACCCAGAGAATGCCATGAAAATGTTCCCCAGACCATAACACTGCCACCACCAACTTGTCTTCTTCCAGCAATGGCTGCAGGGTGTTTGTTCTCTGATGTTTCACTACTTATGAGGGGTGCAGTGACCATCCGTCTGCTTTGGAGCCCCATACGCAGTAGGACTCGTCTGGTAGCCCCTTGGTTCATTTTGGCAGTGAGTTGCTCCACTGTAGCATGTCCTGCCCTCGTGCACCTCTACCATCAGTGGCCTGTGGTGCTCTGCAGTTTACATGTCACTTATTCGTAGCAGTGCCATTTGTCCACTCTCGATACACTTTCACTACAGCAGCATTTGAACGGTTCCCAAATTTTGCATTTTCAGAAATACTGCCACTCTTGGCCTGAAAGCCAATAATCATCCTTTTTTACAACTCTGATAAGTCGTCCTTTTTACCCACGACAGCAACGAGGGATATGTGTGCAGACAGACTATTGCACACCTTATGTACCCATCAAGCCAACTCATCACATGTGACTTCCTTCATGACCTATGCACTGCTAACGTTGAAAGTAGGAAGTGGTCATAATAATATGACTTGGCTTCGTAAGTCAAAAGTTAGAGAAAATTTGCAGACCATTGACCAGACAAGAGGACAACTAGTGTTCCAGGAGTTTAGAAGTAAATGGATTGTATAGATAGGACTGTAATTTGCAGTTTAGAGAGGAACAACAATTGTTTGGACTGGATCAGTCAAGAAGAAATACAGGGTGATCCTTCAAGTGATTGATCCAGTGAAAGAAGAAGACCTGAAATGGTTTTGACAAGAGGTCAAAAAAGTTTTATGAACAAATCACATATATTCAGTTAAGTTATTCTTTTCTTAACGGTAAAGGGCAAAACTAGACTGCCAAGGAGCACTTATGGTAGCCTGAAACATGAATTTAATACAGGTGCCATAGTCTATAGTGTGGATTCTCTCCATTCTGCTGAAGGAGAGAATTAGACGTACATGCCTACAGATGCGTCCTTCATTAGCTTTCCTATTGGCTTGGCTGAGATGAGAGACGCCAGATGACCGACAAAAAAAAAAAAATATTTTCCAATACTGTGTTACAAAATGTTTATGCTGTTTGTGTGTCCTTTGCGGGCGTATAACCTATCTGAGTCAAGTTATGGAACTGGACAAGAATGATAGAATACACCAAGCTTTTTGGGATAGGAATAGCGTGAGGTATTCCCAAGGAGTGAAGTACTGGGATCTCCTGTAAAATGATTTTGGGAATAAGTAATCTAACAAGACTAAACCAATCTTTGTAGTCCTGGCAAACATTTTATTTTATCCATGTTATATGTTAAGTGTAGACTTCCTCAGGATGAAGGAGGCACAGTTAGAAGATACAGTTTAATAAAACATTCGTAGAGAGCAAATAATTTATGAAAAAGCTGTGTTTTAGGGCAGTAAGTGAAATACAATAAGGTTAGAAAGAAGAGAGCAGTGAGAGCAGTCTGGCATTTCAGTCTAAGTTCAGTGGTGGCAAGTGTTTTCTGAACAGCTGTTCCGAAGTAGCTCCGGCACTTCAACGAAAATCTCTATCCATTGTGTAGTGGACGGAGCTGCTTACTCCACTGCTTCACCTATTGAACTGAATGATAGGGGATCATTGTCAGATCGGCAGGGGTCCGAGGCCCAGACGATCAGCGGTTTTAGGGAGCTGCCCCACTATCTCTCCAAGACGATGTATGGTGATGTCACATGGCCTACAAATAGCTGATCTGCAAGGGTGAGCATAGGATATTGATATAAATTACCAGATAACCTCTTTAAGACATAATTTTGAGGTACATATAACTTGGCATTCAATTTACATTTTTTTTTAGTTTTATTTTTTATTTTTTTACTAGTATGGGGCACAGTCACAAAAATAAATTCACTTTTTTTTTTTTTTTAAAACATTGTATAGGCACAGCTATAACATAAACAGAGAATGAGCTATAGATGCCCAATTAGTAAAGCTCCTAGGGGGGAACCAGCACTTACTGGAAGAACAGGGGCCACCAATTCAAAGTTACTGCCAGTGACTACTCATAGATTCAGGCCCCATGTCTGGCACCTGCACCTATCTGCCCCCCCCCCCACCCCCAATCACCACCCTGCCTGGTGAGGACCCTGCCATCCATGTCAAGGCAGAGAATGATTGCAGAGGTGACTGTGGATGAAGAAACTCTCTTCATTGTTTATGGTCACGTTATGGAAACAACCACAGACATGGACAGAGCCAAGCAGAGCAAGAGCAATTTGAAAGGTTGACCAGCCCCTATGAAGCTGATTCTTGGGGTTCTGTACTTTGGCTTCTAGAGGGGCGTCCCGAGCAGAGATCCCCTCGTTATGATATTGAAATGAGCTAAAAGAACATATGGAAAGTGATTGTCTTCACACCTAAACTCCAGAGAATTTCAGGAATATCAGGTCTAGAGATTAACCAGAGTTAGCCTTTCACACAAGTAGCTATCAGCCTGAAGATGTTCCAAGTCGGGCACATTCTCACTAAAGAGGAAATGATCCGGGTGCCTAGACATTGGTCTGGTACTTCAGTACACCCACTGTGATGTTGTAGAACATTCACTGTTGTGTTCACTCGAACAAAGCCCAGATTTAGTACAAAGGCACTGTGGAGGAAAAGTCTGGGTAAAGTCCAGCACAGATATTGCAGATGTTTGCATCCACACATATAGCTCCTCAGAGTAAACCCCAGAAAATGTCTAGGTTACCCTGCAAGTGTGAATGGGGCTTTAGTGAAAATACAGAAATAGTAAATATGCTATGTGTGCCAGGAACATTTACATACAACCTGCACAATCCTTGAACAAGGGACTCTTTTACTGTACAGTATGAAAAAAGTGGGATAAAACTTTTGTTTTCATTTTATTGACCCTAAATCTGTACTCCCTTTGTCTGCCAGACAGGGCAAAAGGCAACAAGCTCTTGTCATATGGTAGCAAATTTGTTTACAGTGAGATTTCTGAAAGAACAGACTTTTCCCATAAAGGCAATTTTCTGGCTGTGAAGATTTGATGGTTATAGAGGATGCAAGTGTATCACCTCATTGTAAGTTGTTCTGCTTGTAAATCGATTGTGCTGATTGCAAAACTCTTATTGCTAAAATTGCAAAACCAAATTAGAAACCATGAGAACAAGTAATTTTGTACAGATTGATTTTCACCCACATGAATGTCCTGGTTGATTCTGTGCCAAGTTACCTAAAAGGGATGAATTAAATAGCTGAAATTCTCTACTGAACAGGATCTTGGTTGTGAACAAGGCGATATTTAGCATGCTAATTACAGGTTAAATGGTTAGATAGTAACTACTGTACCCTTTACAGAAACTTCTGTTATAGTAACCTCATAGATTTTCGATAGAGGCTGTCTTCAGTTCCATCTTAGCGAGCTCTTCAAAAGTCTCATTTTAGCAGTCGGCTGCGGTCTCCGCATTCTGACTCCAATTGAGAAAATGTCACGATGACCTATCAAAAGTTTTTGTAAATTTAGTTAATTTTAAAGAGCTTGTTTGTAGCAAAATTTATTTTAAGAATAATCTGATTAATAATGCAGGTTGAGATGTAGCAGGCAAGCTTGTGGGTGCTGTCAGTGTACTTCTGCTTCCAGCACACTGACAACTTTGATCTGAACTGCTTGGTTGTTTTTGACAGACTTGTTGCTAGGGATACTCTCTCTGACACCTAGGTGATGCCTATCTGTAGTCAATCCACGCTCATCTCATATTACCATATTAATCAGATTTATTTTTAGTACGATCTCTATTGAGTGGAAAACATCATAAAAGTGTGATGCTGCTTATACTGGTTGCTCATGGTTTTGTCTAGGCAGCATGGTTAACACTGTGAATTTTACAGCACTAGAGTGCTAGGTTCAAGTTGGGTTACGACTCCATCATGCCCCTTTGGACATGTCGGGTCTCTGGTCTCCCCTCGTCAACATCTGGTTTGACACAGTGACTGGCCGAAGTTAGGGGTGCACCACCAATGAGGCAAGAGGGGGCACAGAAGGGCCATGGGCAATGAGCGCTTTAATTGTGGCAAAGGGTTTAGGTTAAGAATTTGGCATGGAGGGGGTGTTTAAATTTTCTCCTCAGGCAGCAGAAAGGCTAGGTGCACCCCTGGCCGCAGTGTTGACATATTACTAGTGTTGAGCAAATTTTTGTTTTCAAGTTTGGCATACAAGGTTTGGGTTATCTAAGAATTATGTTAAGGATTCCGCTACTATGGGCAATAAGTTATAGACCATGGTAACGGAATCCATAATGGAATTCTTAGATAAACTGAACTTCAACCTTGTACGCCGAACTTGAAAACAGAAGTACGCTCATCCATACATGTCTCCCATGCATCATGTCACTGGGTCACGTGATGCGAGGGTGAACAGTTTTGGCAAAAATAAAATAAAATAGTTTATTTTCAGTTAAAGAGGGTTGTGTCACAATGTAGTCTACATTTTTCAAACCAGCACCTGGATCTGAATACTTAAGTAATTGCATGGAGCCAGTCAGCTATTCAATAAACTGTATCTGTGTAGCTCCACCTGCTTGTTCATTTCCTTATTCTTCATCCATCTCACTGAGGTGGTCAAACATGCTCAGTTTAAATCTTCAAATGCCACCAGCCATATGTTCTGTTAGAAGCTGTGGCAGTTACATTGACAGAGCTGCAGCAGAAAGGACACACTTCTTGAGCTGCCGTGCTGAAGAGAATCTAGCAAGTCAATTGGAACAATGCATGTGGATATCTCTGGACACATGTGCGGTACAGGGCTGGTTGTCGCTTTGTTAGAAAGGTATTGTTATGTACTGTATGATGTCTGATTTTCATTTTTTACATCAATCATGGCACAACACCTTTAAGGACGATGTTTTTTTGGGCTGATATAGCAGTATGAAGTCTTATTTTGTATGGGGCAAATTGTATGTTTCTAGTGCCCATTTTGGGTTACATATAACATCAGTTAACTGGTAATGGGGGGAAAAAGCATTTTCACAATTGTTTTTTGCACTTATGATGTTCATGGTACCACATGAACTTGGTGCTCGTTCGAGTATTACGGTACTTGTAAGTGCTCGCTGCTCGGACGAGTATCTCGCCATGCTCGAGGAAATGGTATCTCCCGCATTTTGAATTTTTGTCGCCTATAAGCTCAGCCAATCACAAGCCAGGAGACTCTGCAGTACACCCAGCATCACGTGGGTCCCTTACATGTCGATAGCAGGGGTTGGCTGGCCTGATCAGGTGACGTTAAAAAAAAATATATATATATATAAAAATAAAATTAAAAAAAAAAATAGTTTTTTTGTTGTTTTATCTCAGTGATACAAATCCATTTCATACAGCTGTGTGGAACCATTCTGTGTGTCACAGTTCAGCTGTCCAGTCACCACAAACCACAATCAGTATTTTCTGTCCAGGTGACACATTCTGTAAGTCACGTAATTAAAAAAGGTCTTTTGCTCTCACTGATAAAGCTACAAGAGGAGGACTTGGAGGAGGAGGAAATGGAGAGTCAGGCCAGTGAGGAGAGGGAATTCTTGCGTGTTGGGACTCTGGCGCACATGGCAGACTTCATGTTAGGCTGCCTATCCCGTGACCCTCGTGTTAGAAGCATTTTTTCAAACACCGATTACTGGGTGTTCACTCTTCTGGACCCACGGTACAAGCAGAACCTTTCCACTCTCATCCCTGTAGAGGAAAGGAGTATGAGAGTGAATAGATATCAACAGGCCCTGGTGCACAAGCTGAAACAATCCTTCCCACCTGACGCCGCTAGCAGCAGAGGGCATGTTTCTGTGGACCAAGTAGCGGGGGAGAGGAGCCGAGCAGGCAGCTTGTCCAGCACTGGCAGGGGAGCGCTCTCCAAGGCCTTTGCCAGTTTTATGTCACCCCAGCAAGACACTGTCACCTGTCCCCAGTCTAGGCAGAGTAGGGGGGAGCTTTACAGAAAGATGGTGAGGGAGTACCTAGCTGACCATACCAACGTCCGTAGCGATCACTCTGCTCCATACAACTACTGGGTTTCAAAGCTGGACACGTGGCCTGAACTGGCGCTGTACGCCTTGGAGGTGCTGGCCTGCCCTGCCGCTAGCGTGTTGTCAGAGCGGGTATTCAGTGCAGCTGGTGGCGTCATCACCGATAAGCGTACACGCCTGTCAACTAACATCGCTGACAGGCTGGCGCTTATTAAAATGAACAAAGCCTGGATTTCACCGGAATTCAAATGTCATCCGGGGGAAAGCAGCTAAAGATTAATATTACTTATGTATCCGATTCCTCTTCTCTACTCCTCCTCCTCCTCCTTGTCGTCTTTGCCTAACGCTGACCCAAAAAACGCAATTTTTTAGAGGTCCAACTGGCACTCTTTTACCACAATTTTTCCGGAGGTCCACCTACAGGCCCTCTCTCCAAACAATTTTTCCGGAGGTCCACCTACAGGCCCTCTCTCTAAACAATTTTTCCGGAGGTCCACCTACAGGCCCTCTCTCTAAACAATTTTTCAATTTTTCCGGAGGTCCACCTACAGGCCCTCTCTCTAAACAATTTTTCCGGAGGTCCACCTACAGGCCCTCTCTCCTATCAATTTTTCCGCAGGGCCACATAATGCGATAGACGGGAATCGAACCCGGGTCAACTGCTTGGGAAGCAGCTATGCTCACCACTTTACCACCAACAGCCACAGCAACTGATAAGAACAGATACTAAACTTGATGTAAGCCAACATTTCGACAATAGATAACCCGAAAAGGGTCCGCCGTCGAGCCCGGCGTTCGGCCACCCTGAGCATTTCTAAAGGAGACAGCCTCCAGGCCCTCAACGTCCACATACAGGGCCATGCTAAATTTTTTATGTGCTCTACCTGCTACCGTCGTGTAGCTCGGTCACTCTGACCGAGTCTGACCCTGGGGCCGCTCATGTACTGCCCACTTGGAGGATTGCGGGGCCTACCTCGGTCACGGTTTCTCAGACTTACTATGCCTCTTCCTCCAACCCCTCCTCCTCCTTCGAATTACCATCCGTGCTTCACCTCCTGCTACCTCAGTCTAACTCGATCACTCTGTTGTCACCGCCATGCTGCGTCAGGCTACATTTTTGGGTGGCTCACCTGCTACCTCATCTAACTTGGTCACTTATTGGTGTCACCGCCATGCTGTGTCAGGCTTATGCCTGCATCGTGTGGCTGGGGATAGGAGAGCAGTGCCAGCATGGGCATGGGTGATGGACCTTCGTTGCACCTATTTGGGTGCTTCCCTAACATGTGATGGGCATGTGCCTCGCCTTTCTTGGTCTGGGTGAGCACAATTGCCATGAGGGTAACCACCAGGCTGTTGCAGGTGATTTTGGGGTATTGGTGGGATTAGGCAGCCTCAGAGGCATCCATGCATGCTGCCCCTGCTGTTTCTTGTCCATTTCTGTGGTGTTTCCATCATTTTCTGATGTTTCCAGGTTTTTCACCCAGCCTTCCCTAGGCAGAGCCTTGGTCCCCTGCAAAAAATGCTCGAGTCTCCCATTGACTTCAATGGGGTTCGAGCACCCGAGCATCGGGAAAAGTTTGTCTCGAATAACGAGCACCCAAGCATTTTAGTGCTCGCTCATCTCTAGTTAATACTTTTTTTATTAACATTTTTTTTCATCCCCATTGGGAAACATGGCTGTTATAATGCACCGTTATACCTTGTATACCAGTACATTGTAACCTATCACTGTAACAGTCACAGGCTGTCTATTAGGCTGAGCGTGTGGCACAGTCTAATAGACATACAGTCTTGTTTAAGACCATGTGCCACCCAGGTCTTCCTTCTGTCCATGTACCCACAGAATATAGATGCCACGAAATATAATCGCTCCCGCTCTGAAAATAATTCCAATATATATCAGTGTTCATGGTAAACAAACCGCTTTACCTGCCATATGGCCAGCTCCGCTCTGACAACACACAGCAGTGCTCATGCTAAAGGAAGTACTTAACCTATATAGCCTAAAGCAGGCTGTGGAGTCGATAAGCCAAAGCCCCGACTCCAACTCCGACTCCTCAATTTCCCCTGACTCCGACTCCCAATCCGACTCAGACTCCCTCATACATGGTGCATGTTTAAGTGATAACTTTAAACAAACTTTGCATAAATCAATAATACAGATATGTCATGACAAAAAGAGTCTGTAATATATGTGTTACTAGATATCTTTACTCTGAACTTTCAGTATCAGGCTTCTCTAGGTACAGCTCACTAAGGGCCTGATGTATGAAAACTGTCTAGGTCTAAAACTTTCTTTGTTGCCCATAGCAACCAATCAGAGCTCCCCTTTCATTTCTCCAGAGCACTATATGAAATGAAAGGGGAGCTCTAATTGGTTTCTGTGGGCAACAAAGAAACTTCTACACCTAGACAGTTTTCATACATAAGGCCCTGGGTGTTTTGCAACAGCAGCATATAGAATGTATGAGAGCAGCTAACCTCTCCAAACATGAGCTCAGAGGAAAGCAAACTAAAACCTAAAGCATACAGAGAGAACATGCCCTGGACAAGTGATTTATGCACAGTTTATTGAAAGTTTAGATGCACTAAGAAGTACTTGCCTTAAAGGGGTTTTCTCAGCGCTTTGATTCACTGGCTGACAGAAAGTTTGCACTTACTATGTCTCCTCAGGCCGTCTCCAGCAGTTATTAGCATATATTAACTTACTCTGACAGAGCAGGAGGTTGTGATCTCTAGCACAATTACAGGTAAAGCTTCTCAGTCCTCAACACATTTTGCTTACTGAGGTCACTCCTGCTCTTAGCCCATCAGATAACAGTCTTTCTGGTCTGCAGGTTACCATAGAAACCTGTGTACAGTCGGAGACCTGCTGAACTGTCTATACCTCATGACTGACCACTGTATTTAGAAAATGTCTTCTTTTAACTGTCCTTTTATGATGTAAGCTAATCTTTATAACTAGTGAGAAAACCCCTTTAATCCTGTTTTCTCTAGTAGCTCTGAGATGAGTGCAGCCATTCCTTCCCAGTGCCTTTTTCCTCTGATCTGTAGCAGAGGAGTTTCACTTCTGAGCATCTACATAAAGGGCAGCACACAGTCATCTCAACTAACAGCCTAGATCCTTAGATCAGGAATAGAACAGAGATATATAGGACATTTCATCATGTTCCCAAATTCTTATGAAAATATATTCAGCACATACTGCATTGAACTAAATGTACCAATTTATTATATATTTTAGGAGTCGGAGTCAGTCCATTTTATACCGACTCCAACTCCGACTCCACCAAAATGGTCACTGACTCCGACTCCACGACTCTTGACTCCACAGCCCTGGCCTAAAGCCACATGACCATCGGTGACATATGTCCAGTGACGTCTCACCTTTTTTTACCCACTCCATTTTAGCTTCTACCGTAATCCGTTATGGGCAGGCCTGGGGGCTATTTCTAGACCCCTGGCTGCCATAGCTGCACATTGGCACTCCTCGATCGCATTCGCTAGGGGTTGATGGTGACAGGGAGCTCCTTTACTGTCTAGATGCTGCGGTTGCTATTGACCGCAGCACCTAGGGAGTTACATTGGGGAATATGAATTTTCTCCCTTCCAACCGTTACAGCAGGAGCACAGCTACAGTTAGTGTTGGGCTCCTGCGGTGATCCGGAGTGCTATATGAGTGCAGATTGTGTGGTGTTTCTTAAATCCCTGCCCGAACCCAGTGGTAGAGATCAGGTATGTATGATTCCCACCGCGTGTCTGGCCATTTTATTTTTTAAAGGCATCTGCTGTGGTTCCCTGCCTGTCTTTTTATATTTGTTTTACTTTTAAAATACACCTTTTATTGACTTCCTCTAAAATTGACTTTAATGGGAATGTGATTACATTCTGTGTACAATGCTCTACTATCTTTGTCCGTCCCATACTTTGAAAGTAGCAGCAGATCACATGTGTGACCATCACTACATTCAAATATGGGCTACAGAACTCCATGGCATACCCAAGATAAAATTTCCTGGGTAGATTATTCAATCTTGGAACAACCCATTTTAAGTCCCAACTAATGCATTTATTATCATATTTTTCTTTGAAGGTATACTTTATTTGTTGAGCTGTTAAAGAAAATTGAAGGATGTGAAGGTGGCCTTGAAAAGTTCTCAAGAAGTTATCAGTCATTTGGTATCCATACCCAGCCAGATGGTGGGATTTATTGCAAAGAATGGGCCCCGGGTGCGGAAGCAGTGTTCCTTACTGGAGATTTCAGTAAGTTTTAATGTTGAACTCTATTGTTAAATTAAATGATACTTGGAGGCATGAAACTTCATGGTTGGCATTCTCCCTTGGGCTTAATTTTATCCATACTACTTTTCTTTTCAATGTCTTTTTGGTGTATACTGTATTTTTCGCTCCATAAGACTCATTGGACCATAAGACACAACTAGGATTTAGAGGAGAAAAATAAGAAAAAAATATTTTTCATAAGACTCAAATCAGTTCCCCAATCTTCATAAAACCCCAAAATCAGACCCTTAATCTTTATCAAACCCCCTGTTTTCAATAGACGTCTGATCCCCAGTCTTCTTGATCCCCATTCCTCATCAAACCTTAGATCAGTCCCCCAAATCAGATCACCATTCCCCCATCAGTCCTCAGATCATAAAACAAATGAACCTACCTCTCCTGCCGTGGATGCAAGATTCTCGGCCAGGCAGTGAAAACTTGCTCGCAGCACAGAAGAGAGTTGCTGGTGAGCCCCTGCGCCTGTGCCAGATACTGGTGTGTATTGTGCAGTGTCAGACTTTAGGAGAAGTCAAGTCCAGACGTGAGCACGTTTAGATTGCCTGGCCCTGTCAATCTAAATGCAGAGGTTGTGGTGGTTGCAGAGAGAGCAGAGCATCTAGAAGTAAAGGCAACGTCCCTGTTGCTCCTAGAGGCTCATTTGCATATATTAAAACTTTATTTTTCTCAGGAATACAAACACCTTCAGCTGCCAAGAAAACATTTTCTTTTAGCAGTATGACTGTTTTTTTAGTTTTGCCATTACTTTGCAATCCAAAATTAACTACAAATTGCCATTCTGTAGCAGGCAGTACAGAGAGCTGAAACTCATATACAAATAGGTAATCCATTACTTTAATTTACTGCTGCTGTGAAAAGGAGTGTTATCTGTTAGTATAATAGTCGATTAGTAGAACTGGGATAACAGTAAAACAAGTCTGTTGTTTTCCTTATAGGTCTAGATGAAGATGCACAAAGAAGAGTATTTCACATAGTGGTATAATGTGTGATGCTCAAATCTAGTCAATACAGGGGGAGCTTTCTCTGGTCAGAGTGATGGTCTCACTGAGAGAGTTAAGAGAGACTCTTGGCTGTGGTAAAAGTCCAAATAAAGGAGGAAGTTAAAGAGAAACTGTAACAACGATCTTGGACCATTATATACAGTAATGCATGAGTACTACTGCAGATATGGAGTCCAGATCAAAAGTTTTTATTTTCCTACTGCTCCCCATTCCTCTGCTTCCTCACGGTCAGTGCTCAGAGCTGTGCTAAAATACATTGTCAGGACTGCTGTGCATGCACACGAGTCCTCGACCGTTATGTTAGCATGGCTTAGCAGTCCTGACTGTGTATTTTATTGCAGCTTTGTGCACTAATAGTGGTGGAACGGGAGGCATCGGGGGGAAAAAAAATTGTGATCGGAACTCCTTGTGTGTACAGTCATGGCAAAAAGTTTTGAGAATGACACAAATATTATATTTTCACATGATCTGCTGCCCTCTGGTTTTTATGTGTGTTTGTCAGACGTTTTTATCACATACAGAAATATAATTGCAATCATATTATGAGTAACAAAAGCTTATATTGACAGTTAGAATGAGTTAATGCAGCAAGTCAATATTTGCAGTGTTGACCCTTCTTCTTCAGGACCTCTGCAGTTCTCCCTGGCATGCTCTCGATCAACTTCTGGACCAAATCCTGACTGGTAGCAGTCCATTCTTGCACAATCAATGCTTGCATTTTGTCAGAATTTGTAGGTTTTTGTTTGTCCACCCGTCTCTTGATGATTGACCACAAGTTCTCAATGGGATTAAGATCTGGGGAGTTTCCAGGCCATGGACCCAAATCTCTATGTTTTGTTCCCTGAGCCATTTAGTTATCACCTTTGCTTTATGGCAAGGTGCTCCATCATGCTGGAAAAGGCATTGTTGATCGCCAAACTGCTCTTGGACTGTTGGGAGAAGTTGCTCTCGGAGGACATTCTGGTACCATTCTTTATTCATGGCTGTGTTTTTAGGCAAGACTGTGAGAGAGCTGATTCCCTTGGCTGAGAAGCAACCCCACACATGAATGGTTTCAGGATGCTTTACAGTTGGCATGAGACAAGACTGGTGGTAGCGCTCACCTCGTCTTCTCCGAATAAGCTGTTTTCCAGATGTCCCAAACAATTGAAAAGGGGATTCATCAGAGAAAATGACTTTACCCCAGTCCTCAGCAGTCCACTCCCTGTACCTTTTGCAGAATATCAGTCTGTCCCTGATGTTTTTTCTGGAGAGAAGTGGCTTCTTTGCTGCCCTCCTTGAGACCAGGCCTTGCTCCAAGAGTCTCCGCCTCACAGTGCGTGCAGATGCACTCACACCTGCTTGCTGCCATTCCTGAGCAAGCTCTGCACTGCTGGTAGCCCGATCCCGCAGCTGAAACACTTTTAAGAGACGGTCCTGGCTGCGCTTGCTGGTCTTTCTTGGGCGCCCTGGAGCCTTTTTTGCAACAATGGAACTCTCTCCTTGAAGTTCTTGATGATGCGATAGATTGTTGACTGAGGTGCAATCTTTCTAGCTGCGATACTCTTCCCTGTTAGGCCATTTTTGTGCAGTGCAATGATGACTGCACATGTTTCTTTAGAGATAACCATGGTTAACAGAAGAGAAACGATGATGCCAAGCACCAGCCTCCTTTTAAAGTGTCCAGTGGTGTCATTCTTAATCATGACAGATTGATCTCCAGCCCTGTCCTCATCAACACCCACACCTGTGTTAATGGAGCAATCACTGAAACGATGTTAGCTGGTCCTTTTAAGGCAGGGCTGCAATGATGTTGAAATGTGTTTTGGGGGATAAAGTTCATTTTCTAGGCAAATATTGACTTTGCAAGTAATTGCTGTTAAGCTGATCACTCTTTATAACATTCTGGAGTATATGCAAATTGCCATTATAAAAACTGAAGCAGTAGACTTTGTAAAAATTAATATTTGTATCATTCTCAAAACTTTTGGCCATGACTGTAGTACTACTTATGTATTACTGCAGATAATAGTCGAGAACTGTGGTGACTGCCAGGACAGGAAGTAAAATACACATGGAGTGACTTAATGAAGATTATATCCAGAAAATCATACAACAGTTTATTTTTTGTTAATAATAAATAAAAACATAAATCAGATACATAGAATATACAACTATTTGAGAAAAAAATAAAATCCATGGTACTGTCCCTTTAAGAGCTTTTTACTATTAATGACCTATCCCCAGGATAGATCATCAATATCGGATCAGCAAGGTCTGACTCCCCACCGATCAGCTCTTTGAAGAGTGCTACCTTCTCTGCTCTGTTTACCTGCTCGCCGCAGCAATTGCAGTCGTGTTCAGGTGTAAGTACACGTATAGTATGGAATGGCTCCGTCTTATACACTTGAACAGACAGAGCCGCCCCATAGAAGTGAATGGGGATACCATACTTATAATTACACTGCTCACCACTGCAATTGCTGCGGCAAGCAGGTAAACGGAGCAGAGTAGGCAGCGCTCATCTTAGTGCTGCCTTCTCTTCAAGCAGCTGATTGACGGGGGGTTTCGGGAGCTCGTATGAGCACTGCCTTCTCTTCAAACAGTTGAATGGTAGGGATGCAGGAGGTTGGACCCCCGCTGATCTGATATTGATGACCTGTCCTGAGGATAGGTCATCAAGATATTAAAGCGGACAACCCCTTTACCACAAAATATTTGTACCCGTCTACTTTCCACCCGTATACATACCAAATGAGAGGGCCAAGCGTAGAACCTTGATAGGGATCTTTCTTTTAGGCTGTAATTGCAACTTCAAGGGACAAATGACCTTTGTATATTTGGTATCAGTGTATACAGGAGAATTAGTGAAATGTTTTATGTGGTAAATTCAATAGATTAAATCAACGGCATTGGAGTACACAGGGAAGTTGCTAAAGAATACTATTTTCAATTTTCCTTATATACTGCTGCTATTTTTATTTATTTTACAATTGGTTGCAGTTTGTTAAAAAAACAAAAAACGTTTGATAAACCTCTTTAATCCTGTTACTGAAAGGGTTAGGAAAAGAAATGAAACCAAAATAATACAATTTTTTTTTTCATGCTTGATGAAGGCCTTTTTCCAGTGTAGAATTGTATTGCATTTAATTTAATTCAAGATGCCACACATTGCGAATAGTTTTTTCTTCTAACGTTACATTATATTGTGTCATTCTCTTCAGTTCCCTTTGTTCCAACCCTATGGATTTAAATTACCATTGTCTTTTGCCTTTTGTTTCAATTTTGCCTTATTTATTTATTATGCTGAACTTTCCTTGAGTAACACAATGGTGAAATTTCAATGATACTCAGAGATGCTGGGTTCATTTCTGAAAATAATTAAGCAAATGAACCATATTTAATGTATTTTTGTTTGTGTACAGTAGGGTACATTACGGTTCAACTAAATCTGATTTATGATCAAAGTAAAGTGTGTGGTACAATTATTGTTTTAGACTAATCTGTAAGACAATGACATCTGGAAATTTATACTAATAGGAAAAAACATCCTTATTCTGAACCACGACTGTGTTTGGTAGACTGGAAAAAATAGGTTCTGTAAAACAATAGACAAATTTTCCTTGGTGTAGGTGTTTGAAGCACCCTCCTGGGTTTCATTGTCTTTAATTTGCAACTTTGGTCTTAGTTAAATAGTAATAGTCATTAAAATTCCTAATATGTGTTACAGAATATGGTACCAGTGGGATAAATAATGAAATGAGTAACAGATCATCAGAATTTAGTGTTTTAACAGGCCAAGATAAGAAATGCTTTCTTGCTCACTGCCTGTCTTGTTAGGTGGGGAACAGTGCAAAACTCCACCCAGACCACTGTCCCTACCTACGTGGACAGTTCACCCTTAAAAGCGGGTCCCCAACTAGGCGACAGTCCCTAGCATGACTTGGTGCATAGGACCTAATCTGGGTAAAGGGGTAGTCGGACAAACTGGGTCAAAACCTGAGAGACTCAAGACAGAACCAAAGGATAGACAACATTCAGGGTGAAAATTGGTAAACTATTGTGCCCCCATATTATGGTTAAATATGTCCTGTATCAGTGGCAATGGATACTGATTCTTCACCATATCTTTGTTCAACTCTCTATAATCAGTTGAAAGTCTGAGTCCACCATCTTGGCTCCAATCAGAATATTCACACATAATCACACATGCTTTATGAGACGTGTTATCTAAACTAGATGCGTTAAGCAAACACCTTCAATTGCTTTTCAATGGCTTTTGTTTCAAGATAACACGATGAGTTAAGAAATTTGGGTAAGAGTTTGTGTGTTAACCCTGCTACATCTGTAATAATATTGGAGATGCAATACTCAATAAAACTGTTGTCCTTAGGTGTGAGGTTTACATCGGTGATACGTTCAGGGTCAGGGAGAGTAAAGGTAGACCCAAAGATACAGCAAAATTCAAATCAAGAAGATTAGCAGCAGATCCGGAATCTACAAAAGCAACTACATATTGTCTAGGGGAATTATAGGAAATATATACTGGTAATAGGAACTTTTTAGAGGCTTTGGGAAATACCTACTCACCTAGGTGGTTTTCCCGAAAACCACCTAGGTGCTGAAGTCTTTCCGGCAGCGTCTGTTTCAGACAGGTTTTCAGCAGATGATCAGCTTTGCCACAATAGAAACATAATCTCTTTTTCTTCCTAAAGCTCCTTCTGTCTTGAGGATACATAGTAACGTCCAGCTGCATAGGTTCATCAGTGAAAGCAGATACCTTGGAAAAGTTGGATAGCAAATCTGGACTGGAAATAGCAACATGTGTGAATGAACCTGTCCCACCGCACAGCTAATTTCATAGTCTTTTCAGGAGAGTCAGGTGAAGGGTAGCTCACTAATAGGTCCTTGAGTATGTCCGCAAGACTCTGGCGGAATTGACATCTCAGAGCCAGGTCATTCTGTTTGAAGGTGACACACATTTTACAGAAGTCTGAACAATAGTCCTTGACAGGTCTGCATCCTTGATGGTTTGAGACCAGCTTGCACTCAACAAATGCAATTCAGTCGGGTTCATCATAAAGTAAACCAAGAGCAGAAAAAAAATATCTAGAATTGAGAAGAAGGCCCATTCCTTGGGATCCCCTTGCAGTATTGATCCCCATTTTCTGTAGCTCTGAACCTGAAAAAGAGGTTTGAGACCAATGTATAATTTGCAACTCTCCCTGAAAGATGAAAACTGCTTCCTATCATCTGCAAAGTGATCAGGCAACTTAACTTGGAGTCCTAGGAGCTGTGAGGGAACAGTAGCTAGGGGGTGGAGACTTAGTACTCTCCTAGTGTTGGATCCTTTTTCACAAGCTCCTGGACGTTCTGGGTGAAACTGCATTTAGGTCTACCAAAGCCCACGTAGAAACCATGGCAGAAAAGGAAAAAAACACAGAGTTTGGCGAGGTCTGTGATCGTCACGTTAGGTAGGGAACAGTGCAGCCCTAAATCATCTTTACCACTGTCCCTACCAACTTGGACAATCCACCCAAAATAGCGGCACCCAAATGGGTGATGGTCCCTAGCCTGACTAAGTGCACTGAACCTAATCTTACTAAAGGGTTAATCAGACAAATTGGGTCAAAACCAGAGAGTCACGTTGCAGAGCATGCAAGGTCAAATATCAAACAGGGTCAAAACCAGGATATCAGGTCGGATGCAAAGTCAGCAGACAGAGGAGAGGTCGCAAACAGGCAGCAGGTCAGAGATGCAGAATGAAGAGAGCATACAAAAAAGTTTGTCAGGAAGACCAATCATAGGCAACTGTGGTCAGCAGCCCGCTGACAGGAAGCTCATGATGCGGATGCTGAGCTTGATTTCCCAGAAGTCCCTGCACATTGATAGGTCAATCAGCCCCACTATCAAATGGGCTGAATGTTTTGGTAATTGAGCGATGCCAGTGCTGCTACATTTGAGAAGCCGGACTTGTCGCAGGAGTGAAGACTGGTATGTACATGACACAGTTTGTCTGTCAGTCTCAATTTATCTCTCTTGATCTGTGTTTCTCGATTGATCTCTCTCTGTCTAGAATAGGACAACCTGACATCCCAGTTATTAAACTAAGAGACCCTCTGTTCACACTGCAGCTGAAGGATCTGTCAGCACTTCCATGAGAATAAAGATGGCCATACACAATCGACATAGGTCAGCTAAACCTGATGATTTTAACTCGACCAGCCGATCTCATGTTACATAACTACATAGTTAATATGATTGAAAAAAGACATAAGTCCATCAAGTTCAACCAAAGGATAGGTGGGGGCGTGAATCCCAGAAGAAAGTGAGATTTAGATTTCTACACATTCTCATAAACAGTAATGTCATTTAATTTTAAGAATTCATCTAAACCCTTCTTAAAACTGTCCACTGTTCTTGCTGTGACCACGTCTTGAGAAAGTCTATTACACAGATTCCCAGTTCTTACAGTAAAGAAGCTTTGACACTTTCAGAGACTGAACTTTTTCTTCTCCAGTCGGAGGCAGTGCCCACTTGTCCTTTGAGGGCATTTTACATAGAACACTTTTTCACCATATTTTTTGTATGGCCTTTTTATATATTTGTACAGGTTAATCATACCCCCCCCTCTTTAGACTTTTCTTCCCAAGACTAAATAAATTTGATTCTTTTAATCTTTCCTTATAACAAAGACCCTCCAAGCCCCTTATCAGTTTAGTCACTCTGCATGTTCCAGATGAGGCCGCACCAACACCTTGTAAAGTGCTAATATTACATCCCTGTCCGCGAGTCCATGGCTCCATTAAAGGGGTTGTCTCACTTCAGTAAGTGGCATTTATCATGTAGAGGAAGTTAATACAAGCCACTTACTAATGTATTGTGATTCTCCATATTGCTTCCTTTGCTGGCTGGATTAATTTTTCCATCACATTATACACTGCTTGTTTCCATGGTTACAAACCACCCTGCAATCCATCAGTGGTAGCCGTGCTTGCATACTATAGGAAAATGCGTCAGCCACTCTGGTGGCCGGGACCATAGGAGCTCAGATAGGCTAGTGCTTTTTCCTATAGTGCGCAAGCACGAACACCACTGATGGATTGCAGGGTTGTCGTAACCATGGAAACGAGCAGTGTATAATGTGATGGAAAAATGAATCCAGCCAGCAAAGGAAGCTATATGGATAATAAGAATACATTAGTAAGTGTCTTGTATTAACTTCCTCTACATGATAAATGCCACTTACTGAAGTGAGAGAACCCCTTTAATGCATGACAATATCCTGGTGGCCTTAGAAGCAGCTGATTGACATTATATGCTGTTATTTAATCTACAATCTACAAGGACACCCAAATCCTTCTCTATAAGTGACTCTCCCAGTGTTACATCCCCTAGGACATATGATTTATGTAGATTATTACTACCAAGATGCATAACTTTGCATTTATCCACATTGAACTGCATTTGCCAAGTTGAAGTCAGCATGTAGTTTATGGACATCTTCCATAGACTGCACCGTACTACATAGCTTAGAGCCATCTGCAAAAATAGAAATTATGCTATTTAATTCTGTCCTTGATATCATTAAAGGGGTTATCCAATACTATAAAAATGTCTGCCTCTCCTTGAACCCCCACCGCCGCTGCAGATTCTCCCGGTAAGAGTCCTTCAAACATTTTTTCCACAACAGAAGTTAAACTAGCTGGTCTATAATTACCTGTAGAGGACCTAGATCCTTTTTTGAATATGGGCACCACATTTGCCTTGCACCAATCACTTGGCACTGTACAAGTACCTAGAGAATCTTTAAAAATTATAAACAAGGGCACAGCAATGACTGAACTGAGCTCTTTAAGATCTCTTGGGTGTAATCCATCTGGACCCGGAGCTTTGTTCACATTTACCTTATTTAACTTGGCTTGTACCATATCTACAGTTAGCCAATTGAGTATATTACTGGATGTACTAACAGCCCCAGCACCATAGATATTAGCTCATTTCTCTTCTTTAGTATATACAGAGCTAAAGAACCCATTTAGTAACTCTGCCTTTTCCTTATCTGACCCCCTTTACCATTATTTAGGAAACCTACCTGCCCAGACCTTGGTTTTTTAGCATTTATATAATTAAAGAAATTTGGGGGTTTGTTTTGCTCCTTTTTGCTACCTGACATTCGTTTTGTATTTTTCCAGATCTTACCTACTTTTTACAGATTTTATTAAGCCCTTTGTAAACTTCAAAGGCTGCATCTGACCCCTCAGATTTGTATATTTTAAATTCCTTTTGTCATTTTTTTGTCATTTCTTGCCTGTTTTACAGTAGCTGTAAGCCATGGGGGGTATGCCCTGAAATGCTGCCCTCAACCCAGGGAAATTGGGCGTTTTAAAATTCAGTGTTTTTGCTCTACCAGCCAGAGTTTGCTTCTTATAGTTCAGGGGAAATATAATTATATTGGGGTCACTATTTGTGTTTCTAGTGTTTCTCAAACAGTAACATTTCCAACAAACTCTGCGTCATTAGAAATTACCAGATCCAACCGAGCATTGCCCCTAGTGTGGTCTTCTACAAACTGGCCCATAAAATCCTGCAGCAGGTTGAGGAATCTTCTCCCCTTTGCAGTTGAGGCAGAACTATGACCACAGTCAATGTCTGGGAAGTTAAAATCTCCCATTATGACCACTATACCAGCCTGTGCAGCCCGCAGTATTTGGATATACAGTTGAACCTCTATCTCCTCTGTGATGTCAGGGGGTCTATAGATTACACCAAGTATTTTTTTCAGTTTTTATATCCCTTTGAACTTCCACCCATAAGGTTTCCACATCCTCACCATCCACACCCACAATTGCCTCCTTCACACTGGCCTTCATATCACTCTTCACATATAGGCACATTCCACCACCTTTTCTATCGACCCTGTCTTTCCTAAATAGTGTAAAACCCTCAATATTTACAGCCCAGTCATGCGAAGAGTCCAACCATGTATCAGCCACACCAACTACATCTATGTGTTCCTCTCGTACCATAGCCTCCAGCTCCCCCATTTTGCTAGCTAGACTTTTGGCATTTGTGAAAGTACATTTAAAAGTACCATTACCTGTAAAGTGAATATCTGGGATTTTTTGGGTTACCTTGGTTGATGTTTGTAGGTAACAGGTTCTTGTTACCAGCAGCTCTATTTTTCATCAGTGTACAGTTCTGCCCAGTCTTCTCCCTACTTTCCTCACTCCAGCCCCCACTAAATCCCCACTGTCCCCACCTATATCCCACTCTCTATCTACACTATCTACCCCCTTATTAGTATGACCCCCCTGCCTTCCCCCCAGAACCTAGTTTAAAAGCTCCTCCAGCTGTCTAACCATTCTTTGCCCCATTAAAGTGCAGCCTGTCCCTACTGTAGAGCCTGTAACCGAAAGAGATGTCGGCCCACTTCTCCATGAACCCAAACCCTTCCTTTCTGCGCCACTTATTTATCTCCCTAAGCTCTCATTGTCTCTCTAGTGACACACGTGGCGCTGGTAGTATTTCTGAAAACCCTACCTTGGAGGTCCTGAATCATTTTTAAGAACCTTCCATCTACCCCTGACTTTGTCATTGGTGCCATTGTGTACCATGACCGCCAGGTCTTTACCAACCCTACCCAGCAAACTGTCAATCCAATCCGCAATATGCCAAAACCGAGCACCCGGAAGACAACACATTCTTCGGCATTCATGGTCTTGGCGACAGATGAGCCTGTCTGTCCGCCTAGTAATACAGTCCCCTACCACCAGCATCTGTCTGTCCTTTGCTGCTCTCCTTTTCCCATCCTTCCTGCAGTGGTCATCCTCCTGGTTCTAGGAGAAACGCCCTGCTGCAGTGTCGCTGGTCCTGGGCTTTCATCCCTAATATCAGCCAAACAGGTATATTTACTAGGGTGTTTCAGCTCAGGACTAGCCTCCCTGGCACTTTTCCCTTTACCCCTTCTTCCTACATTAACTGAACTGCTGACCTGATAGTCCTGCTCTTGCCCTTCTCCTCCCACCTCCTTTTCAGTGACCACAGTCAGTGCCTGCACAATGAGGTCTAAGCTTCTCTCTGCAATTCCCCTAAGTATTGCAAGCTGCCGATTTAGATCCAAGATCTGGGCTTCCAAATATGCGACATGTTTGCATCTAGTGCAAATGTATTCACCCTCAACTGGCTCTTCAAGGCATGCATACATTGCACAAGACACACACTTAGTAGCATTCTCCATGAAGCACATGTTTGAATGGGGATAAACAGTAAGGAAAGAAAACAGTAAATATGAGTTTAGATTTCGACCCTTGCCTGCTGTAGTTGAAGGACCTAGTAGAATCAAGCAAACAACACACAAGGAAAATCTATCAAACCTTAGTTTCTTGCTCCTTGTCTTAAACTCCGGTTCTTTAAGCTCCACTTATTCCAAAGCCCACTCAGTACAGCAAGCCCAGCTAGAGTGTTTGGTGGGCCTCCTCCCAACAGCAGATGTTGGAGTAGAGTAGGATTCTGTTTCTGGGAAATACGGCAGGAGCTTCCTCCTTTCTTTTTCAGCTGAAGTGGTAGGAGGTGCGGTTTGTTACTTATACACTAGCTGTTGACAGACAGCAGTCTAATTTGCATGGCCAACCTGAGTTGATGGTCTGTTGGGCATTATTGGATCTGTCATAGAACAGGCCCAGCATATCTTAATCTAAGTAACCTGTTAAGGGTGAGAAAACGTCTTTGACTGAAAAGTTTTTTCTTGCCTCATATAAGGTAAAATAAAAATTTAAACTTTTCATTAGTGTCACTGCATGAATGATTCTTAATTTCCATGCCAGTCCTTCACTCTGACCTCATTGCCTAATTCCTTCAGTACATGATATTATGTTGTCCGTCCTGGTGACATGTCATCTAGACAACATCACCGTTCTCTGCCTTCTATAATATATACTGGTATAGTGTTATCCATAGTGACCTAAAGGGGTTTCAGATCTGAACCCTCACATAACCATAATTTTACCCAGGCAGCCCGAGCATGTCATGCTCCGATGCTTTCCCTTGCCCTGCGCAGGATCGCGCAGGGCAAGGGCTCTTCTATTTACAATAACACACTACCGGGCGGAGGCTTCCGCCCAGCAGTGTGTTCGGTGACGTCACTGGCTCTGATGGGCTATCTTTAGCACTGCCCTAGCTGTTTAACAGTCACCAGGCTCACTGCTGGGCGGAAGCCCCCGTCTGGCAGCCCTTAGAGGAGGGGATATGTCGGGTTCAGAGCTGAACCGGTGGGGATTTCATCGTCTGAAGACTTATTAATCAGACTTTAGTGATCTGCCTGTCATCAGAAAACACGTTACACTTTTTTTAGTTTGTTGGTAAAATGCCCAAACCCAAGTGTATGTCCCTCTTTCAATTCTACTTAGAGAATATTTACTGATACAAACATTATACCGCTTGCTTTAGAGAAGGTGTTTTATGCAGACTTTGAGCTTATGTTTTTCATTTTGCCTATTTATTTCATAGAGTTTTACAACACTTTTAATGTGGTTATATTTTATGTGCAAAGTACATTCTTATGAAGAATACTTTTTTTAAGTTAGTTTCCTCATTTCAATGAAAAAAAAAATTGATCTGTCAGCCCTTTATCTCTGCGTTCTAGGCCAGCAGAGATGTTTCCTGCAGGGAACCTATCACATTTACTCTGAAACCTGCTGGTGCAGCAGTAAAATTGATGCTGCTTGTACATTTTCTACCTATTGCATATAGATTATTGTTCCCTGTACCATTCCCCTACTCACCGTGGGTAGCTTTCTATTTGTCTGGAACAGAGGAATTTAAATCTCGGAGTGAACTTTAGTGCCCGTGCGTTTGTCTCTTGCCTCGAGCAAAAATATTGATAGAAATCTTTCGTCGTAAATATGGTAGTAATGTTATTTTCGCTGCAAAATAACATGCAATACTCAGAGCATGAATATTCTTAAGCTAACAAAAGTCATATCATTTTATTATACTATATCAATTTATACCGATGTGTATACAAATGCCCAAAGTGAGACGGTAGACAGGGTCTGCAGGTCACGTCTGTGTATTACAGCTGTATATTGTATAGATGGAATTTACTTTACCATATTTATATTTTATAGAAATGTCTTCCTTTCAAAAGCTGCGCCAAGAGGCTATTTAGTTTATAATGGGAGATCATATTAAAGGGCTGCCCCCCACTGGTCTTTAGCTACTGGTCCCTCTTGTCACACAGGAAATGACGGCTCAGCCAATCACTGGCTGAGATGAGTCACTGTGGATGTCAGCGATTGGCTGAGTGGTCACTTCCTGTGTGTTGAGAGGTGACCGGAAAAGGGGTAGAGAACTTTGAAACATCACAGTGGGAGCATTGGGGGTGGGTTAGGACTGGAGTATGACTTCTTTTATTACTTTACACCATAAGGAGCTGTTTTTTGAAAAATGTAAACAGCCAGGCAACCCATTTTCTTCATATTAGAGTTCTCCAACCTGCGGCCTTCCAGGTCTTGCAAAACTACAACTTCAAGCAAGCCCAGACTTCTGCAGGTTTGGACTTGTATTTTTGCAACATCTGAAAAAATGCACATCGGAGACCACCAATCTAGAACAAAAGAGATAACGCTAATGTCAATATCATATTTCAAGTATAACCCTACTCTAAACCTGAGTATTTAGTGTGTCTATTGAAGTTCTCCGTGGTCTGGTTACACACAAATCTCAGCAAGTGCTCAGGCCCTAGGTCATAGTCCTGGCCACTTACCCACCTCCATCCCCCCATTACCCCATTGCCATCTGTGACTGATTCCAATGCCAAAATCTCAGTTATGTTTTGTAATGTCCTTCATAAGCCTACCCAGGACACTATGGTGTAAATGCTGTGTGTGTACCACACTCGCTTTGACAGATTGGATTTTTTTTTAACTTTTGGTCACTGTTATTTTTTCCATTAGGACCACCCCTCTGTATATGCACTGTTGGAGCAAAAGAAGATCATGGGGTGGGTGAAAAAAAATGTGTGGTCATTTTCAGCTTTGCCCAACAACTGATCACCGGGGTTTCAGCAGACAGGCCTGTGTTGATCATTTAAGTGCTAGTGGGTCCTCATCTAAAAACTACAACCCCTTTTAAAGGGATTTTTTTCCTGAAAAGTCACTGAAGACACAGTGGCTTTATAGTCTAGCTCAGCTGACTATAATGATACTTATCACTTAGCAATCTGTTGTCTGATTCTTGTGAAAAAGCACTTTTAATCTAAGCAAATGAACAGTTTAAGTGCACCAAGGACGGGTTGGAGCCGCTCTGTCACTATGACCCCTTCTGTTTCTTTTGTCATTCTCCTTCTTGATTGACCAGGTCAGGCAAGATAACTATCCTGGAACCTGGTCCTGTCCATCAAGGAGATGGAGGAGCTCTCGGAAAAAGCAGGAGGGTGCACAGTGTCTTCAGCCCACCCATGGTGCACATAGCTGCTCATTTGCATATGGGTTAAAAAAAGTACATTTTCTCTAGAATGAAGCAATGGATCCGTGAAAGGCATCATTTTGCTGAGCTAACCCTACGAGACATTGCGTCTGGTTTAACTGTGAATTTTATGGCAACAGACTGTATCTAATGTCTCTCATTACTGTAGAACGAAGTCTGCTTTAAGGCAATCACTGATGTTTTAGTCTCCACATTAAGGCTGTGTACCCTGTGGCCCTATTAAACAAACCTTACATCTCCAAAACACCTTGGCCCAGATTTACTAATCCTAAAGATGGCCTGGGTAGACTTTCACCAGATTTATCACAGGGGCTCAGTCTGGATGATACATGGTGCAAGGATAGACATTTTTTCTGATTCTATACCAGCTATTGGTTGGCTTACTTTAAGTTTGTTATGCCTGAGTTGTGGTGCAGTTTTGGCACAAAATGGCAACCCCTGCTGAACCTGTCAGGAAAATGTGTAGAAACTCTTGATGTGCCAAATTGCAGCACTTTTTTTTTAGACAGATGGCAAAGACACATTAGTAAATCTGGTCCCTTATGTCCAGTTCAGTAAACTGGTGCTTCTGTTCCATCCACAGATTTTTGTCTCTCCAGAAATCGCAACTTTGGGAAATGTTTTCTTATTTTCCAATGCTAAGATCCAACAAAGTATTTTAATTTTTTGTGCCTTCAAAACCATTATGTAACTTTTGACTTTTCATGCATTTTAGATGATTGGAATCCCTTTTCTCATCCATATAAGAAGTTGGATTTTGGCAAATGGGAATTATACATTTCACCAAGAGAAGATAAATTGCCCGTCATACTTCATGGTTCCAAGATAAAGGTACATGAATTTTATGTAGGCTGCCTGGCTTTTAGGCCAGGTCTGGAACATGGCCGCCATCTTGAAAGCCGCCATATTGGATCAAGGGAATTTTTTTTTCAATAGGAAGGGGGTCATGTAGCAAATGGAAGAAGACCAGAATTTTCTCAGAAATCAAGTGATCGATTGCCACGTGACGAGTCAGAATTGCAATATCTGTTGCGGTTCAAAAGTTATCAACACAGAAAGTTCAAAACTTTTGTTGTTCATTACAGGTCACTTAAGATGGAATCTGTTTTCAGCACCATGGACAACACATGAACACGTCAAATAGCTGTGCATCTGTGCATTCCCGGTTGCAACTTTCTGTGTTGATAACTTTTCAACTACAAGAGATATTGCAAATCTTATTGTGACAATCAATTTCTGAGAAAATTCTTTGATATGCTACATGATATGCCCTTTCCATTGGAAAAATTTGCCCTTGATCCGATATGAAGGCCATGTTCTGGACATAACCTAAAAGATGGGCCCTCTCTACATTATATTGGCTTTGCACGGGTATATTTTGAATATTTAATTTCATGTTTATGTGTGTGATTAAAAGATATCTACAGTGTCCCCCACAACAGTGGCCTCCATAGTGTCCTTCCCCTTAATGGAGACTTCTACAATGCCCTACCCCCTTAGCAGTGCCCTCCACAGCACCCCTCCCCCTTTACATTGACTTCCACATTATCGCACCCACTTAACAGTGACCCCCCCACACAGCACCCTGCCCCCTTAACAGTGACCTCCACAGCACCCCGTCCCTTAACTGTGACCTCCACAGCAGCCTTCCCCCTTAACTATGTCCTCCACAGAGTTCCACCCCTTAATGATGACATCCACAGTGGCCCACCCCTTAACAGTGACCTCCACAGTGCCCCACCCATTTTAAGAGGGACCTATAGCAGTGAAGAAAAATGGCTGTGTTGCAATGGAAACCTGGTGTAAAACTGTGTGTATGTCAAGACTGAAGGAGCTGTGAGCTTCTATTGGCCAATAAGGTTCATGTGACCATGTGTATGTCCGTTAGGATATGAGTGAAAGACCTGCAAGCTTCTATTGGCTAATATGGGTCATGTGATATTGCTAAAAAAAATAAATAAATATGGTACCTAGAGAATTGAGACCCAGTATAAAACTTTCACAGACACTTGATGTGCCTATGTTCCAAGGTGCAGATTGGTCCATTTGTTTGACCGTGCATAAAGAACAGACAGACAAATTCATTTTTATATGTATGAGATTTTGTTTTATTTTAATTTTTTTTTAACTTCAGCAGATTACGCAGCCAAGTAAACAATTTGTTATTTTCACTATTTTGTTTTACGTGTAAAGTTTATCTGCTGGTAACTGTTTATGACTCTGGAGAAAACAGTCTATTTAGTATTATTATTTGGATTTTTATTCTGTTCTTATTCTTACAACTGCAGAACTTTTTATAATCTTTTGGATTTCTTGTGAAGATTTTATGTTGAGTCTTAACCTGCATCCTTTTAAGCGCTAACAAATTACACCTGTTACACAGTACGCTACCTTGATTAGTTGAACTCTTCCAAAAAGTATCTACATAGCTTATGTCTGTATGCCAGAATTGCATTTTAGTATAATGACTTGCTTACCCTGCAGGAAAAAAAAATAGTTATCTCTACTATTTTACATTTTCTTTAGAAATCAAAGTGCAAATACAATCCTGGCAAATTGTTGCATTATAACCTGGAGATGTATTCCGCACCGGCGCACTCCTAATTATGTACACTGTTTTCGCGGGGAATAAAAAGTCATTCCAAACATTAACGATGACACAACATAACATGTCTTCTGCTTTATAGTTTTGCAATTTCGAAATGGAAGTCATTTCAAAAAAGTTCGGAAAGACTTATTTGTATTTAACAGACTCTAGAAATCACCTTCCTGGAGCAGGGTGCCACAAAAAAAAAAGCCATGAAATTATTATTTTTTTTACAAGATGTTTTTAAAATGTTATTTTTTTTGTCACACATTTTACTTGTGTTATTTTTCATACATTTTTCATCTAAAGACGTTTATAGTAAAATGCATGAATAAAAATGCAGCATCCAAAGTATGCTGTGATTTAAAGAAATATTCCAAGTGACGGAAAAAAATGTCATGAAACAGTCTTAAAATGGCTTTACAAAAAAAGCAACCTTTTTATAATTTAAATGCGGTGTTTGTAAAAGTAATGTAAAATGCTGAACATGCTAAAAAGCTGAACCTTTGCACAAAGATGCTCTTGGTAATACACAGATGTTTTCATTGCGTCCTGCGCCATACATGTACAGTAGGTTTTAAAGGAAGTATTTCACCTGTTTTTCACCTATATAACGAACAGCAGTCCCTCACAGAAGATTGCAGAAACATCCCAGACATACCTGTGTGCACTGTGTGTCTGTATTACATGTCACATCCCAGACATACCTGTGTGCACTGTGTGTCTGTATTACATGTCATATCCCAGACATACCTGTGTGCACTGTGTGTGTATTACATGTCACATCCAAGACATACCTGTGTGCACTGTGTGTCTGTATTACATGTCATATCCCAGACATACCTGTGTGCACTGTGTGTGTGTATTACATGTCACATCCCAGACACACCTGTGTGCACTGTGTGTCTGTATTACATGTCACATCCCAGACATACCTGTGTGCACTGTGTGTCTGTATTACATGTCACATCCCAGACATACCTGTGTGCACTGTGTGTCTGTATTACATGTCACATCCCAGACATACCTGTGTGCACTGTGTCTGTTTTACATGTCACATCCCAGACATACCTGTGTGCACTGTGTCTGTATTACATGTCACATCCCAGACATACCTGTGTGCACTGTGTCTGTATTACATGTCACATCCCAGACATACATGTGTGCACTGTGTCTGTTTTACATGTCACATCCCAGACATACCTGTGTTCACTGTGTCTGTATTACATGTCACATCCCAGACATACCTGTGTGCACTGTGTGTCTGTATTAAATGTCCAGGAAAAGCACTTTTATTCTGCATAAAAACTACTCAAGTGCCCGGCTGAAAGTGAAACTAAAAATAGCTTTCTTATATACTTATATTTCTGATATACTTGGAATTCCAGCTTTCAAAGAAGGTCAGAACATTTTTCTATCTGCTACCAATCCCAAAATATGAGCAGCTAAAGCCGCCCTCCCCTCTTCAGTCTGGCTTGCTTTGGGCACTTGCAGCAACAGAGCTGGGCACTTGGGAGCTGTTTTCCTGCAGAATAAAAGTGCTTTTCCTGGACATGTAATACAGACACACAGTGCACACAGGTATGTCTGGGATGTGACATGTAATACAGACACAGTGCACACAGGTATGTCTGGGATGTGACTTGTAATACAGAGAGTGCACACAGGTATGTCTGGGATGTGACATGTAATACACACACACAGTGCACACAGGTATGTCTGGGATATGACATGTAATACAGACACACAGTGCACACAGGTATGTCTGGGATGTGACATGTAATACACACACAGTGCACACAGGTATGTCTGGGATGTGACATGTAATACACACACACAGTGCACACAGGTATGTCTGGGATGTGACATGTAATACAGACACACAGTGCACACATGTATGTCTGGGATGTGACATGTAATACAGACACACAGTGCACACAGGTATGTCTGGGATGTGACATGTAATACAGACACACAGTGCACACAGGTATGTCTGGGATGTGACATGTAATACACACACACAGTGCACACAGGTATGTCTTGGATGTGACATGTAATACAGATACACAGTGCACACAGGTATGTCTGGGATGTGACATGTAATACACACACACAGTGCACACAGGTATGTCTGGGTTGTGACATGTAATACACACACAGTGCACACAGGTATGTCTGGGATGTGACATGTAATACAGACCCACAGTGCACACAGGTATGTCTGGGATGTGACATGTAATACAGCCACACAGTGCACACAGGTATGTCTGGTATGTGACATGTAATACAGACCCACAGTGCACACAGGTATGTCTGGGATGTGACATGTAATACAGACACACAGAGCACACAGGTATGTCTGGGATGTGACATGTAATACAGACACACAGTGCACACAGGTATGTCTGGGATGTGACATGTAATACAGACACACAGTGCACACAGGTATGTCTGGGATGTGACATATAATACACACAGTGCACACAGGTATGTCTGGGATGTGACATGTAATACAGACACACAGTGCACACAGGTATGTCTGGGATGTGACATGTAATAAAGACACAGTGCACACAGGTATGTCTGGGATGTGACATATAATACACACACACAGTGCACACAGGTATGTCTGGGATGTGACATGTAATACAGACACACAGTGCACACAGGTATGTCTGGGATGTGACATGTAATACAGACACACAGTGCACACAGGTATGTCTGGGATGTGACATGTAATACAGACACACAGTGCACACAGGTATGTCTGGGATGTGACATATAATACACACACAGTGCACACAGGTATGTCTGGGATGTGACATGTAATACAGACACACAGTGCACACAGGTATGTCTGGGATGTGACATGTAATACAGACACAGTGCACACAGGTATGTCTGGGATTTGACATATAATACACACACACAGTGCACACAGGTATGTCTGGGATGTGACATGTAATACACACACAGTGCACACAGGTATGTCTGGGATGTGACCTGTAATACAGACACACAGTGCACACAGGTATGTCTGGGATGTGACATGTAATACACACACAGTGCACACAGGTATGTCTGGGATGTGACATGTAATACAGACACACAGTGCACACAGGTATGTCTGGGATGTGACATGTAATACAGACACACAGTGCACACAGGTATGTCTGGGATGTGACATGTAATACAGACACACAGTGCACACAGGTATGTCTGGGATGTGACATGTAATACAGACACACAGTGCACACAGGTATGTCTGGGATGTGACATGTAATACAGACACACAGTGCACACAGGTATGTCTGGGATGTGACATGTAATACACACACACAGTGCACACAGATATGTCTGGGATGTGTCTGCAATCTTCTGTGGGGCAGTGCTCTTAGTTATATTGGTGAAAAACAGGTGAAAGACTCCCTCTAAAAATGGTGTGTTTAAAAGAGATCCTCTTGCCCTTGGTAGACCCCCCCCCCGGAATGAAACTGCAGGCACCATTTGATTTTCATGGCAGACTGGGGCCTTGCGAAGGCTCCGAGATATGCCATGGTAATCTTCTGTGGCAGAAAAAATTAGAATTCCCATAGTTGTAGTAAAGTTGTAGTAAATGAAATGGTGCCATTAAAAAACATGTCCTGCAAAAAAAACAGGGGGTTACTAAATGTAGTGCATTTTAAAGGTAACCTGTCCCGTTGAACATAGTATCTGAGCTGAAGGCAGCATGTTATAGAGCAGGAGCAGTCAAGCAGATTGATGTGTAGTTTTATTTGAAAATATTCCGTTTAAGGGCCCCGTTCACACCACCGTGTGAATGGGTCTGCATCTTTTCCGCAGTTTTGTGGAATAGATGCGGCCCCCGTTCACTTCACTGAGAGTGGGCAGCCGCGGCTCTGCAAAACAAGACAGAACATGCCATATTCTTGTCCGCAGTAGCGGACAAGAATAGGCTTTTTGAATGGGGTGCCGGCATCCGTGGTATTGCGAATCCACATTTTTGCGGATCTGCGATACGGCCGTCTGGACGGCCCCTAACTTATAATTAATTTATTCATTCATATTCCTACTCGTTCTGAGCTTTGAAGTCCAGGAGGAGGTCCTATAAATGATTGACAGCTGTCTCTGTATTCACAGTCATAGAGAGAAGACTGTCAGCCACTGATAGGACCGACTCCTGGACTGCAAAGCCCAGGATGGGCATGGATATAAATGAATAAAATATATGTTGTACTGAATATTTCTCCATTAAACTATAGTCCAATCTGCTCAGCTCCTCCTGCCATTTTTCACCTTAACTTTGGAACGCTTTTACTTATCCAAGTGATTCTGAGATTGTTTTCTCGTGACACATTGTGCTTCATGATACTTCATGACTGAAAATTTGGAAAAATTTGCAATTTTCTAAATTTGAATTTATCTGCTTTTAAGGGAGATAGTGATACATCATAAAGGGTTATTACTTTCCATTTCCCATATGCCCACTTTCATGTTTGCATCATTTTAAAAAAAGTAATTTTATATTTTAGGATCTTATAAGGCTTAGAATTTTAGAAGTTAATTTTCAAATTTTTAAGAAACCCATTTTAAGGAGCACTTCAGTTATGAAGTCACTTTGTGGGGCTCACATAGTGGAAACCACCCATAATTGACCCCATTGTAGAAACTACACCCCTGAAGTTATTAAAAACCAATTATACAAACTTTGTTAACCCTTTAAGCCTTCCACAAGAATTAAAGGAAAAAGAAGATGACATTTTTAAATTTCACTTTTTTGGCAGATTTTCCATTTTAATTCTTTTTTTATTGTTAAAAACACTTTTATTTTACTTTTTTTTTAACTTTTTACTTATGTCCCACTATGGGACTTCAACATTACAAGGTCTGATCCCTGTTTCAATGCAGCACACTACATCTGTATTGTACTGCATTGAGTATCAGTGTATTACACAGTGTAATACATTGAGAGTTTGCCTATGAGACCCATCCCTTAGCTGCCGGGCCCCAAGGCCTTTGAGAGACTTGGGGTTGCCATGGCAACTATCGGTTCCCCACGACCGCAGCACGGGGACCTGATGGCTCAGGTGAGGGAGAGCAAACCTCTCATATGCCGCGGTCAGCACTGACCGTGGCATATGAGGGGTTAATCCACTGGCATTGGCGTGATCACAGATGCTGGTGTTGGTAACAGCCGGATCTCTGCCTTTGATCACGGCACCGCACATGGGGGAACAGAAGGACCGCAGGACGAGAATGCTCGTCCTGGGGCATAAAGTACCGGCCATTTAGGACGAGCATTATCGTCCTGGGTCCTTAAGGTGTTAACGTCACTGCCAGATTATTTTGTATTTTCACAATGACAGGTTCCCTTTAAGACTCTTTCTAGCCACAATCCGTTTTCTAGACACTTCTCAAAACGGTCTAGTGAGGCACAATTTTTGCCACAAACTGAGCCAGTATTCTTGTACACTTTTTTATTAGTAACCTCCCTAATTTTTTTTCTGTACTTTTCATCAAATCCAACTTAGTTGTATAATTATTTGCGTTTCATACACAACAGACCCACTGTGAACTACACTTCACTAGTGCAATTGGAATTACATACAAGGGTGCATGGGCCAATTATCTGCCTTGTGGTTTCTTACTTATCTCCCCAAGTTTAAATTGATCCTCAGGATAGGTCATCAACAGGGGTGCACCACCAATGAAGCCAGATGAGGCGATCGAATTAGGCAGCACCAGGTAGAGGCAAGAGGGGAGCAGCAGAAGAGCCATGGGCAGTGAGCACTTTCATTGTGGTGAAGGGTAAGGTTAAGAAATTGGCATGGGGGGGGGGCGTCGTTTCAGTTTCTGCCTCAGAAGGCAGAAAGGCTAGGTGCACCCCTAGTCATCAATATCAGATCGGTGGGGGTCTGACAGCCGGCACCCCCACGATCAGCTGTATGGAGAGACGGCTCGCACAGTGTGCATGTGCCGTCTCTCTTCCTGTCTGCTGCTGTATGTCTATGGAACAGCAGTAGCGGATAGGAAGAGAGAAGGGTGATCGCATGTGCGCACCATCTCCCCATACAGATGATTGGTGGGGTTGCCGGGTGTCTGACTCCTGGCGATCTGATATTGATGACAAAGCCCGGACAACCCCTTTAATCTGTGCATGTCATATTGTGGTGTAAACTTTGGCAGAAAGATTGCTGTATGAGTGGGACACTTCTAGAATTTAGATACTCAGGCTTTATGGAGGAACGGTCATTTTTCTCATATGATCTACCATGGAATTAATTACATCCAATAACTACTAATCAACTGTGCCTTTAACGAGGTATTCCAGGATTTTTTATATTGATGGCCTATCCTCAGTCTGACACGTCATACCCCACCGATCAGCTATTCGTAGCTCCGGTCCTGGAAATACTTGTCCACTGTGTAGTGGATGGAGCTGGTTACTGCAGCACTGCGCCCATTCACTTCAGTGGCAGCAGCATTGCAGTAAGTAGCTCCGTTCACTACACAGTGCCAGGGCGACTGCGGGACAGCTGATCGGCAGGGGTGTGGAGTGCTGGTTCCCTGCTGATTCGATTTTGACGGCCTATCCTGAGGATAGACCATGACTATTAAAATCCTGGAATATCTCTTTAAGGTTTTAGTGACGGAAGGGTGTGCTATGTATTTGTCATTCGCATTACCTTGCTTTGTGAAAAAAACATAATAAAACTTTTGTTCAGAATGTCATTGTTTTTCTCTTGTATCAGATTCTTTTCAAATTCAAGGATTTTGCTTGAATTGCGGCTTTTTTCTTTTTTTTTTTTTTTTGCATTCCAAAATGCTGTATTATTCCCTGAAATTGTTTTTGAGGCTAAGGGCTAAGAGCTATAAATCTCTACTGACCAGTGCATTTATCTTCAGTTCTAAAGTGATAGACTGATAAAAGTGGCTGCTCGAGGCAGCAGATAGACTGGCACACTTTAAATCTAAAGCAACTTTTTTACATACTGTATCCTGCAATACTAAAGCTAAATCTGGAGACTTGATTATAGGGAGCTTGAGGCTACGAGTCTCCTTGAACCGACATGGATTGTCATTGAGTTCTACAGATATATGACGACCTTCACTTGCAGACAGCACCGTCGACATAAGGAAACAATGTGGGTACTTTGAAGGAAGTGTATTCAGGAATTTATTGTTAGAAATGGGAAAAATACACTGTTATAAAGGAAAAAGACATGTATCCGCCTGAAACTATGTTTATTAGAGTTGAGCGAACGTGCTCATAACGAGCACTGTAGCGCTCGGATCCCCTGCGCTTGCATGGCCGCAGGCATCCGGATCCGTCCTCACCTGACTGTAAGTCAATGGGGGCGGATCCGTTTGGTATGACACACGAGTGTGTCATACCAAACGGATCCGTTCCCACTGACTTGCAGTCAGGTGAGAAGGACGGATCCGGATGGCTGCGCCCATGCGAGCGCAGGTGATCCGAGCACTACAGTGCTCGTTACGAGTGCGTTTGCTCAACTCTAATGTTTATTCTTAAAGGGGTTGTCCAAATTATTTTTTTGTTCTTTGTATGTTTCTAACTTGTCAAATATAACAAATTTGAAATGCACTTTGTGCTTCCAAAGATGCTCCTTTCTCAGATTTCACTCAGGGTCACATGACCTGTGATGTCAGCTTTTCTTCCTGCACTGCTAAAGTTTGTGCACAAACAGATAAAAGTCTGTACACGAGACGTCACTGTGCTGGCCACGCCCTCCTGCACTACCTGAGCTGCCGGCTCCTGCTCTCTGCTTTCTCCCTGGATTTTTTCAGACAAAGTATTAACCCCTTCAGCCAGCACAGGGCTGAAGACTTTACTACAGTAGCTGCAGGTAGTGAGGAGACAAATGCTGGGCACAGGGCACAGTGTGTACTGTATCAGCAGTGTCATTGTACGGCTGGGACTTGTAGTCCTACACATACAACATGCTGCTGAGTATCCCAGCAGTCAGACGTCACTCAGGGCAGCACTTGTGTTCACTCCCTTTGCAGAGAGGGGGGAGGGGCAGAGATTGTTGTTATAGCATGTAAACAAAGGCCAGAATAGAACTAGGGAAATGAGGAAATGTATATGTATTTTTTGCCTAAAATTCACCAACGTTGAGACTCGTGATGGTGTCTCTGTGGTGATGATGGTTGATCTCCCTGAGGTCAATCCTCTTTTCTTAAATAACTTTTTACTAGGCATTGCTCCCACTAGCCAGATTCCTACTCCACACTGATGAGGGGCAAATACCCCGAAACAGCTGTCTGTGGATGGATACCATGCTTTGGCATAGGAGGTTTCCTTTTGGAGACTTCCCTTCCCTTGGTTGTTCCTTCCCAGTGAAAGGCCTGGCTATTTTGACCGTCGTTGAGACACATGATGGTGCCTCCGTGGTTTTCTTTTGATTTGCTTATCAAAGAAACATGTCTGAAGTTTAATTAGTGATGGTCTCGGTGCTAAGAACCCCCTCCTTCACAATCATTAAAATAAAGGAGAAAAGGGCTGTGCTCATTGTACTGTGCACAGCTCTTCTCGCCTATTCTTGTAGCACCATAGAAAGTACACTGCTCTGCTCATGTCTCGTGTGATCAGTTGAGCAGAGCCTTCTGACCGTTCGTTTCCGTGATCCTTTACTCGTACCCTCACCAACCAAAATTTCTCATTAGTCACTGACATTTGAAAAGTTTTCTGAAATTCAGTGTACTCTGCCTTGTACAAGGCAGATGGTGACAATTAAATGTGAGTAGGTAGGGGTCAACAGTGTTTTCATGAGTTTTAATTTTTTTATTATTTTCTTATCTTTCCAAGTTGGAAAATAATATTGAGCATATTATATTACCAAATCTGCTTTAAAGGCTGTGGACTACAGTTGAGCGAACATGCTCGTAACGAGCACTGTACTGCTCGGATCCCCTGCGCTCGCACGGGCGCAGCCATCCGGATCCGTCCTCCTCACCCGGCTGCAAGTCAGTGAGGACAGATCCATTTGGTATGGCACACTCGTGTGTCATACCAAACGGATCAGCCCCCATTGACTTACAGTCAGGTGAGGACGGATCCGGATGCCTGCGGCCATGTGAGCGCAGGGGATCCGAGCGCTACAGTGCTCTTTATGAGCACGTTCGCTCAACTCTACTGTGGACCCCTTCAGGGCATTTTTTATGATTGCATTTTACTCATTTGGGCCTAAAATTCATTTTTTTCTATAGTTCCCTTATGAACAATTTTTAGCCGTTATGAGAGGCAAGGTTTAAAAATCAGTCTGTTTGCAGAGTATCACAGTCATATGAAGCCTTATCTCTGATTTCCTGACCTCATAAACACTCGTTATAGTAAAACTATATTTTACATTATCAAACTGTTAAAGGGAGTCTGTCACCTTCTAGGCCCCTATAAAGTACATAAACATGCCCATAGCACATGTTGTAACAACAGTAATGTTACCTTTGGCGCATTCCTCTGTGTTTTAGAAGTCCCAAAAACAGAGTTTGAAACATATACAAATGAATCACCGCAAGTGACCGGAGGCGGCGTTTAGTGCCTTGGAACCCGGGCTCCAGTCCTATTTTACATAAAATCTCCGCCCCCGCTACTGCCTCCTCCCGCCCTGCACCTTATTCGGGTGCTCCTTCTTAGCCGGCAAGATCCCGCGCCTGCGCATTCTGTCGTCGGGACAGGTTTACGCGTCTCGGCGTTCCTCTTCCTCTTCTGCGCTTTTCTGGTCCGCCCCTTGGTTCGGATTTCGCACCGTTGGACCGGCGCATGCGCACTGAGTTCGGTGATGCCGTGCCCAAAATGGGCATCGCAGTGCGCATGTCCCAGCGACAGACTGCGCAGGCGCGGGATCTTGACGGCTAAGAAGGAGGACCCGAATGAGGTGCAGGGCGGGCGGAGGCGGGGGCGGAGATTTTATGTAAAAAAGGACTGGAGCCCGGGCTCCAAGGCACTATATGCCGCCTCTGGGCACTTGCGGCGATTCATTTGCATATATTTCAAACTCAGTTTTTGGGACTTCTAAAACACCGAGGAATGCGCCAAAGGTAACATTACTGTTGTTACAACATTTGCTATGGGCATGTTTATGTACTTTATAGGGGCCTAGGAGGTGACAGACTCCCTTTAAGAATATGGCTTAATTGAGTGCTTGTGAGATCAGGAGGTCAGAAATAAGGGTTCACATGAGTCGTCAGCTGACGGACCTGAGTACTAGTCTGCAAATAGATTTGTAACCCTTGTATCTCAAAAATGGTTGAACAAATGAAAAAATTAGTAAAATTCAATCATAAAAAATAATTTGCACCGAAGCCTTTAATGGAGCGATAGTTTCAAACGTAGAGTGGGGTACACAGGCTCTAGACAGTACTAGGTGATTAACTGTTTATAAACTTTTTCAATGGGAGTTAAAATGCAGATCCCTGGTTCTAGACGTGACACACACGTAGGCTGTCCCTATACACCCTAAATTATTGGTGGGAGTTACTGAAATCCTGATAATATCCACACTTTTTTTTTTTAAATGCATGCCTAAACTTTGAATAGACCTTTAGAAGATAAGCCTTTAAAGACAAACATTTTCATCCAATCAGTTTGGCTTCCCTCTTCATTCCTGTAATTTGGTTCATAGAGTGCCTAAGAGTGGCCATACACATGCAATAGTGCTGGCCGAACAATCGTTTGGACTACAGCTGTCTCTCCCTCATGCACATAGACAAAAGTGCAGGGTGGATTGGCCATAGACCTTACAGGGAAATTTCCTGGTGGGCCGATGCCCAGGGGGCATCTGAGCCCTCCTCACAGCCGGCCAGTGGAAGTTTTTAGGAATAAATTTTTTGCTGCTGGTGCAGTATTTTGTGATGGCCTGTGGTGTTTGGCTTTGTTGGGGTGTTATGATGTGCCACAATGTGGTATTGTTGGCCTGCTTACTTGTGTTGGCCCTGCCTTTCATCAATTTGGACCCGACTACAAAATGGGGCCACTTTAAGTTCCCAATCCGCCTCTGCAAAAGCATGTGAATTCAATTGAGAGAGGAGAGAAAGCCTCTGCTAGACACCTTACAAAACAAAAGAATCAGGAAAAATATTAACTTTACCAAACCGTCTCCTGATCCTTCAGATGATGTTGGAGGAGAGTCTGGAGCTCCCTGCACACATTAGACTGTTGGCAGGTTTGGCTGACAGTACACTAATATGTATGGGTACCTTAAAGAGCATTGGTCACCATGATCAGCCCTATAAACCAGGTATAGAGGCTAGTAGGTTTGATCATGCTGATAGAAACAATACCTTTAGGGCTCACGCACATGATCAAATCCTCAATTTTTTCAGATGTGTGCTCATTCACTTCAATGATGCCGGAGAAAATGCAGACAGCACACCGTGTGTTGTTCATATCCCTATGTCTGTCTTGTGGCAAAAATATATAACATGTCCTATTCCTATCCACATAATGGACAAGGTAGGACTGTTCTATTATGGCCCGGATGTTCCGTTTCGCTAAATGTGGAATGCACACGGCCGGTATCTGTTTTTTGCGGATCCACAATTTGCAGACCTCAAAACAGACAACGGTCGTTTGTATGAGCCCTTATGATTCTCTGTGGTCCCCTTACTGAGAAAGCTGCATTATTATTTACATACAAATTGCCTAACTGGAGAATCAAGGGGCAGGCCAGAGACCTCAGAGCCCCAATTTGTTATAGCCCCTTTAGCTTCCTCTGGATTCACAGGACTAGTTTATTGCCTACTGCTCTCCTACTGCCAAGACTTGTATACTCCTGGCTGCGCTGTATCTTCTGGTCTTGGTGCTTGCTCAGTGTTTCTTCTGCTGTGCTCCAAGCAGTGCAGATTCAAACTGAGCAAGTGCCAACACCTGTCATCTCGTGCATGCACCATGTTTCCCAATACCAGAAGATGCAGTGCAGGCACTAAAGGACAGGTAAGCACTGAGACCAAAAGATACAGCAGAGGCTGTAGAATACAGATCTTGACTTTCTTAGTGCAAGGAGGACACCAGGCACTAGAAGCCTAGCTTTGTCAGTCCAGGAGAAGGGGGGAGGGACTGAAGCTGAAGGGGCTGTAAGAAACTGGTGCTCCAAGGGCTCCGGCCAGCCCCTCTTTGCTTCAGTTAGGTCATTTGCATATAAATAAAAAAATCAGTTTTCTCAGTAATGTGGCCACAGAGAGTAGCATTTATACCTGGTTTAATAGGGTTGATCATGTTGACAGATGCTCTTTAAGAGTCCTTATTACAGTCACTCTCTACTGCTTTGTATAGTGTGTGTCAAGTACCATATACTTCTCTAGAACTTGATGGAAAGCTGTATGCAACAACCTTTTTTTTCCCCCCATGGATTTCCATGAAACGTTTTCCAGAGAAAACCCTTTATTTGCCTAAAAGGTGCATAAAGCTATAAGGCTACTTTCACACTAGCGGTAGGTGTGTCCAGCAGGCCGTTCCGGCGGGTGAACAACCTGCCGGATCCGTGCTGCCACTAGTGCAGGTGTGCAGCTGGAACTACGCTACGTCCCCATTCACTATAACGGGAGCGGGCCGGAGTTCTGTCCGCAGCACAGCAAAGATGCCGAGAGGCGGCCGGACTAAAACTACGACGTCATGGCGGAATATTTTTTCCTTGCGGATTTCACTTTTTGCATCTTGAGTGTTGGAATCTGTAGCAAGTCTATGGCAAATCAAAATTCTCAGGTACAACATTCAGATTTCACAATGGATTTGTACTCGACATAAATTTATGCCAGGTGTGTATCCTCTCAAGTTTTACTACAGAGGTTTTCGACCAGAGGACCATATTGAATAAAAGTGAAGGCGGTCAGATTTATTTGTGGTCTCACTATTTTCAAAAAATATCAAACCCTGACTGAAACAAAAACACTCATTTATTATGTTGCATCAGGTATTAATTACAATCTGATATTTGCCTGTTTTTTAAAGGTGGTCATCAAAACCAAGACTGGAGAAGTGATCTACCGAATTTCACCCTGGGCAAAGTATGTTTTGCGTGAAGACAAAAACGTGGTGTATGACTGGATTCACTGGCAACCAGCTGAGTCTTATACAGTAAGTTCTTCTATTTTTTTTATGTAAACTTTACTTAGATACTACTGTATATTTGCCATTTGTTATACATGTCTGTGTAACCAACCCCTTCCCCCATTGTATTTAACTCTACTAAACTTTGAGATTTTAGTGAAACACTAATACCAAATTCTAAGAAATATTTTTGTTCCATTATTGCTGCAAAATATGCTATAACCAGGGGGCACACATGGGTGAGATGGGTATATGATCCTTAAAGAGGTCGTTCACCCACGGAGACCTTTTGTACAGACCTCCCATTGTGACTGGACCCATGGTCACATTTACCTGTTCCAGCTCCATCGCTGCCCCACCGGTCTGCAGGTGCCAGGTGTCCCTGCGTCAAAACAGATGTGACTGGCATTGATTGGAGCAGTCACATGACCCTCGTAAAAGAAGATGTTGACGCAGGCAGAGCTGGTGGGCAAGCTGTGGAGCTTGAACCCAGCGGTTTGGATCAGGTAGATATGATTACCTCTGCGGGTCCGGCCTTGCTGGGGGGGTCTGTAGAAATGGTCCTAGGGGTGAATAACCCCTTTAAAGCAGTTGTCCAGTGAGGGCAACATCCGTCTAAACTCCTTTTTAGGGCAGATAGTTGCTAACCACCAGCAGCTCTCATTTTATTTGACTTGACAATTTTGTATTCATGGCTGCCATGTGATACTATTGGTGACACAGGGGAAGTTTCTGGCTGTCCATGCCTTCTCCAAACAAAATCAGCCGACCGCTAGGGTTTTTCCCATATTTGTCGAACCTATGATGAAACACCCCTTTAAAGAAAATATGTCATCAGAAAATGACCTGTTGTGTGTTTTTTGTTAAAGGGATTTTCTCATCTCATACAATAGGGGCATATGGCTAGTATATGCCCCCATTGTCTGATAGGTGCGGGTCCCACCACTATCTCCTAAACAGAGCCTCGAAAGTGGTGGAGGGGGCACCGTGCGTGCACATGACTTTTTTTCTGACTGAAAGCCTACATTATGTCGAAAAGTGTATGGATCCCCGGTGGTTCCCATTGTAATTGATGGGAATGCAGTGGTTCCTGGCATAATCCGGCTAGGCTTGATAGAGTGAATCTGCTAGATTTTAAAATGCTGATGTGAACATAGCCTTAACATATTTTAAGCTTAGTGGTCAGTGTGAAAACTGTAGGATTTTATGATTGTTTTTTCTAAATACAGATAGGGGCAAGGTAACAATTAAAAAAATTAAATAAATCACCAGACATTTTTAAATATGTTTAACCTAAAAATGTGTTTGTTTTTTTTTTCCTGACATATTCCCTTTTAAACAAATATACCAATAATTAAAATATATATTTTTTTGTGTAATGTCCGTTATTTTGGGGGTTATATTACAAACATTTTTTTTTTAGCGTAAATATGAGCGCCCAAAGAAGTCCAACAGCATCCGCATTTATGAATCTCATGTTGGAATTGCATCACCAGAAGGAAAAATAGCCTCCTATAAAAATTTCACACACAACGTGCTACCAAAGATAAAGGACCTTGGTAAGTGGAAGGAAAAGCGGTTTGTGCCTGCTGCTTTCTCACATTGTCTAGTGATCAATATATGTTCCATTTTTAAAGCAATAAATGTTCACCTTGTGTCATTTCCTTCTGAAAGACATTTTATGGACTGAAATATTCCTTATAGGCTCATGTTGAGTGATACATTCAGTCTTCAGCTGCTATTCTGTTCTAGGTCCCTTCAGCCTCGGGGAATTTAGACCTTTTATTTTTCAGAGGGAAAGTAAACATTGTTTTATGTCTCGGCCTTAAAGGTATTTTCCGAGATTGGAAGAAACTTTACTAAATGAAGGAAATAACTAGAGAACCTAAACTCTCCTGATAAATCCTCTGCTCTGGTGCTCCCCATTGATCTTTGTTTACCTTGCCGCACTGATGATATGCCCATCTACCCTCATGGCCACTGCAGTCACGCAATGGCCTCAGCAGCTTTGAGCTGTACACCACTGACCCCAGTGATTGGCTGGTGGACTGAAAAATGCTGCTTGGGAACGCAACCAAACTGAACGGAATGCTTTCTAGTGCACTCCATTTTGTTCAGTTCAGTTTTGACCCCATTGACAATGAATGGGGACAAAATGGAAGCGTCCCCCCCGCTATTGAGATCCTATGATGGATCGCAGTAGCAGAAAGGGAAAGGGCAAATGTAAAAGTAGCCTTATATGTAGCACCTCTGGATAGATCATCAGCATCTGATTGGCGGCGGTCCGACACCCGGGACCCCTCCGATCAGCTGTTTGAGAAAGCAGCTGCGCTGCAGGAGCGCCGCGGCCTTCTCTGTGTTTTCCTCAGGCCCAGTGACATCACGACTAGTTTCACTGGGCTAAGCTCCATTCAAGTGAACAGAGCTTAGCCCCGCCCAGGCCAGTGATACTGGTCGTGACATCACTGGGCCCGCGGTAAACACAGAGAAGGCTGCGGAGCTCCTAGAGCGCCGCTGCCTTCTCAAACAGCTGATTGTCGGAGGTCCTGGGTGTCGGACCGCCGCTGATCAGATGCTGATGATCTGTCCAGAGGATAGATCATCAGTTTTACAGAACTGCAGAACCCCTTTAACTCCTTCACGACCGCCGACGGTAAATCTACGTCGCTGCTTGCCGGGCTTTGTGCAGCAGCGACGTAGATTAATTAATTAAATGTTTCCGTTTTGCTGGGCGATCGGGACCCCCAGACTGCTAATATCCCCCTAAAACGTGTTCATAAATATATATTTAATACCGATGTCAGCCGTTTAACCCCTTCCATGCCGCGGTCCATAGGGACCGCTGTATGGAAAGGGTTAACAGGGAGAGAGCTCCCTCTTCCATCGGGTCGCTGCTGTGCCGTGGCAGCGACCCGATGCTTGGCTGGATCACAGAGGGAGGGAGCTCCCTCCCTCCTCCATTGGGACGCTGCTCTGCTGTGGCAGCGTCCCGATGGTTACCATGGCAACCGGACGCTTTCACAGGCGTTTGGCTTGCCATGGTATAGCTAAACCTGATCAAGCTCCTGCTAAAGGCAGGAGTCTGATCAGGCTTACTATGAATGAAAATACAGTGCAGTACACTATACAGTGTACTGCAGTGTGTTATACAGCCCTCAGACCCACTGGACTTGCAAGAACCAACTGGGTCAAAAAGTGTAAAAATTAAAAAAAATAAAGTGAAAAAAAGTAAAAAAAAAATAAAGTGAAAAAAGTAAAAAAAAAATAAAGTTTTACAAAAAATAAAAGTTTCAAGTAAAAAAAAAAACACACTTTTCCCAAAATAAAGTAAAAAACAAAATTGTAAAAAAAAGGGGGAAAAAAGAAAAGTATACATATTAGGTATCTCCGCGTCCATATCGACCGGCTCTATAAAAATATCACATCATCCACCCCGCCAGGTGAACGCAGTAAAAAACAAAAATAAAGTAAACAGTGCTAAACAGCCATTTTTTGGTCACCTTCCCTCACAAAAAGTGTAATAGCAGGTGATCAAAAAGGCGTATTTAACCCAAAATGGTACCAATCAAACCGTCATCTTGTCCCACAAAAATGATATCCTACCTGAGACAATCGCCCGAAAAATAAAAAAAATATGGCTCTCAGAAAATGTCAACACAAAAAAAAGATTTTATTCTGTTCAAAAATAAATCTAAAAAAAAAACTATGCCAAAACAACCATTTTTTCCCCTCTTGCCTCACAAAAAGCGTAATAGCAGGCGATCAAAAAGGCGTATTTAACCCAAAATGGTACCAATCAAACCGTCATCTTGTCCCGCAAAAAAGATACCCTGGTTGAGACAATCGCCTGAAAAAAAAATGGCTCTCAGAAAATGGCAACACAAAAAAAAAAGATTTTATTCTGTTCAAAAATAAATCTAATGTGTAAAACTTTCCAAAAATAAAAAAGTTAGACATATTGGGTATGGCCACGTCCGTAACAACCTGCTCTATAAAAATATTACATGAGATGGCGCCCCAGGTGAATGCTGCAAAAAATAAAATTAAAAAAACTATGCCAAATCAACCATTTTTTCCCTCTTGCCTCACAAAAAGCGTAATAGCAGGCGATCAAAAAGGCGTATTTAACCCAAAATGGTACCAATCAAACGGTCATCTTGTCCCGCAAAAATGATACCCTACCTGAGACAATCGCCCGAAAAATAAAAAAAATATGGCTCTCAGAAAATGGCAACACAAAAAAAAAGATTTTATTCTGTTCAAAAATAAATCTAATGTGTAAAACTTTCCAAAAATAAAAAAGTTAGACATATTGGGTATCACCACGTCCATAACAACCTGCTCTATAAAAATATCACATTATTTGCGCCCTCAGGTGAATGCTGTAAAAAATAAAAAATAAAAACTATGCCAAAACAGCTATTTTTTTTCACCTTGACTCACAAAAAGTGTAATACCAAGCAATCAAAAAGTCTCATGTACCCCAAAATGGTTCCAATGAAAACATCACCTCATCCCGCAAAAAATGAGCCCCCACATAAGACAATAACTCAAAAAAATAAAAATCAGTGGCTCCCGCAAACCAATCCATCAAAATCTGTTCTGCAAAATCCATATGGCACTCCTTCTGTTCTGAGTCCTGCCATGTGCCCCCACAGCAGTTTACCACCACATATGGGGTGTTGCCGTATTCAGGAGAAAATGGGGAAAAACTTATGGGGTGCTTTTCTCCTGTTATTCCTTGTGAAAATGAAAAATTTGGGGTTGCTAAAGCAACATTTTATTGGAAGAAATGAAACTTTTCATTTTCACAGCCAAGTGTTTCCAAATTCCGTAAAACGCTTAGGGGGTCAAAGTGGTCAGTACCCCCTTAATATATTCTTTGAAGGGTGTAGTTTCCAAAATGGGGTCACTTTTTGAGGGTTTCCACTGTAGGGGTACGTCAGGGTCTCTCAATTACAAAATGGTGCCTAAAAACCATTCTAGCAAAATCTGCCTCCAAAATCCATATGGCGCTCCTTTCCTTCTGACCACTTCCACAAACCCATAGAGACGTTTACCACCACATATGGGGTATTTCTGTCAACTGCAGAATCAGAGTAATGTATATTGAGGTTTGGTTTGCTGTTAACCCTTGCTGTGTTGCAAGAAAAAATTTATTAATATGAATAATCTACCAAAAAAGTGAAATTTTGAAATTTCACCTCCATTTTCCTTTAATTCTTGTGGAACACCTCAGGGGTTAACAAAGTTTGTAACATCAGTTTTTTATAATTTGAGGGGTGTAGTTTCTAAAATGGGGTCATTTATGGGTGGTTTCCATTACGTAAGCCCTTCAAAATCACTTTATATCTGAATTGGTGCTTAAAAAATGGTTTTGGAAATTTTGTTGAAAATTTGAAAAAATGCTTCTAAACTTCTAAGCCCTCTAACGTCCGAAAAAAGTAAAATGACATTTATAAAATGATGCCAACATAAAGTAGACATATGGGGAATGTAAAATAATAACTATTTTTGGAGGTATTACTATGTATTTTGAAAGTAGAAAAATTGAAATTTGCTAATTTTTCTAAAAATTTTGCTAAATTGGTATTTTTGCTAAATTTGCTAAATGGTATTTTTTAATAAATAAAAATTAAATATTTTGCCACAAATTTACTACTATCAATATGTGACAAGAAAACAATCTCAGAATGGCCTGGATAAGTAAAAGCGTTCCAAAGTTATTACCACATGAAGTGACACTTGTCAGATTAGCAAAAAATGGCCTGGGCAGGAAGGTTTTAACTACCTTTCAGCATGAAAGGGTTAAGGGGTCAACCACTTCCCTGGCCTAGACCACCAGGGATGTTACCATGCCTCTGTAGGAGGCATTAATTAAGATTATCTGGCCAGAAAAATAGCTGCAAAGATTTTTTTTTTTTTTTTTACAGTTATTTATTTTAAATATGACAAGACTCTTCTGTCTATATATGTGTGTGTGTGTGTGTATATATATATATATATATATATATATATATATATATACACATACAGTATACAGTGAAGGAAATAAGTACTGTATTTGATCCTTTGCTGATTTTGTAAGTTTGCCCACTGTCAAAGACATGAACAGTCGATAATTTTTAGGGTACGTGTAGGTTAATTTTAACAGTGAGAGATAGAATACCCAAAAGAAATCCAGAATATCACATTGCCTAAATGATATATATTTATTTGCGTTTTGCGAGAAATTGAATTTTGGGAGAAATAAGTATTTGATCCCCTACCAACCATTAAGAGTTCAGGCTCCTCCAGTGAGACACTCCTAATCAACTCGTTACCTGCAGTAAAGACAGCTGTCTTAAATGGTCACCTGTATAAAAGACTCCTGTCCACAGACTCAATCAGTCAGACTGTAATTTCTACAACATGGGCAAGACCAAAGAGCTTTCTAAGGATGTCAGGGACAAGATCATAGACCTGCACAAGGCTGGAATGGGCTACAAAACCATAAGTAAGACACTGGGTGAGAAGGAGACAACTGTTGGTGCAATAGTAAGAAAATGGAAGACATACAAAATGACTGTCAATCGACATCGATCTGGGGCTCCATGCAAAATCTCACCTCGTGGGGTATCCTTGATCATGAGTAAGGTGAGAGATCAGCCTAAAACTGCACGGGGGGAAGTTATTTATTATCTCAAGTCAGCTGGGACCACAGTCACCAAGAAAACCATTGGTAACACATTACATCGTAATGGATTAAAATCCTGCAGTGCCCACAAGGTCCCCCTGCTCAAGAAGGCACATGTACAGGCCCGTCTGGATGATTCTGAGAGTGATTGGGAGAAGGTGCTGTGGTCAGATGAGACAAAAATTGAGCTCTTTGGCATTAACTCAACTCGCTGTGCCCGTGTTTGGAGGAAGAGAAATGCTGCCTATGACCCAAAGAACACCGTCCACACTGTCAAGCATGGAGGTGGAAACATTATGTTTTTGGGGTGTTTCTCTGCTAAGGACACAGGACTACTTCACCGCATCAATGGGAGAGTGGATGGAGCCATGTATCGTAAAATCCTGAGTGACAACCTCCTTCCCTCCACCAGGACATTAAAAATGGGTCGTGGCTAAGCACGACAATGACCCAAAACACTCAGCCAAGACCACGAAGGAGCGGCTCAAAAAGAAGCACATTAAGGTCATGGAGTGGCCTAGCCAGTCTCCAGACCTTAATCCCATTGAAAACTTATGGAGGGATCTGAAGATCAGAGTTGCCAAGCGACAGCCTCGAAATCGTAATTATTTAGAGATGATCTGCAAAGAGGAGTGGACCAAAATACCTTCTGACGTGCGCAAACCTCATCATCATTACAAAAAAGTCTGACTACTGTGCTTTCCAACAAGGGTTTTGCCACCAAGTATTAAGCCTTGTTTACCAGAGGGACCAAATACTTATTTCTCTGTGCAAAATGCAAATAAATATATATATATAATTTAGACCATGTGATTTTCTGGATTTTTTGGGGGGATATTCTATTTCTCACTGTTAAAATTAACCTACCCTAAAAATGATCGACTGTTCATGTCTTTGACAGTGGGCAAACTTACAAAATCAGCAAGGGATCAAATACTATTTTCCTTCACTGTATATACACACATACATATGTACTCCTATTCATATATATATGCCTGCTAAGTACGGTACCCACTGAACAGCCCTCGTTCTTCGTTATTTAAAATAATCATTTTAATTAAAACCAGCTGAAATAAACACCCTGAGAATAATTACAATCCGTTCACACTTCACCAGGAACATTATGACAGAACGTTCAAAAGTCAGGAGGAAAAAGAAAATGGAGTTTTCTTCCTTTGCTCTTATTAACCTGAAGGTTATTCGTTTACTGATATTAATCATTTCCCGTCCGTTTGAAGGAGGATCTCTTTACAGACATTAAAGTTTTTTCTGAAGAAGGATTTGTTCTAACTTCTGTGGATTTATTACTTTTACCGTTCTCCCTTCAGCTTTCCTTCATTTCCTATCACAGAATAGGAGTATTAACTATGCGACAAATGCGGCGAGGGGAAAAATAAAAGGAAAAACTTTTTTTTTTCATTAGGTGTTTCTTTTTCGTAGAGTGATGCAAAAAAAAAAAAAAAAACAAGCTTTTATGCCTGTTCTTTTCAAGAGCTTCCTTCGGGGAATTGCATGTGATAAGGAATGTGTAATGATTAAAGATATAAGTGCAAGTGTTTGAAATGTATTTACAGAATAGAAGCTGCGGCCGAGCGTAAGGTATGGTACAAAACAATCAATTACTTCTGCCGCCTTTCATGATCTACCTTGTAAATATCAAAAGTGCACGTGAGGTTCAGGACATGCAGATGGGCATAGTTAATATTCACAAGTCAAATTGGATTTGGATTTGCATCTTCCTCGTTTTCATCTTATTAAAACAGAAAAATGCTTCCGTTTGGGCTCCTTAGGACATCGCCAAGCGACCTTTGAATCATTTACATGAAGGTCATTAGCGTTAAAATATTAAGCCGGGCTTTAATTTTAGACAGCAGCCTGCAACCCTATTTACATTCTAATGAAACATAGCTAGTTTTAAATTAACTTGGATTATACACGTTTTTATTTTATTTATTTTTTTACATTGAATATTCTCGCCTGTATCTACTGCAGGGAGTTATGCCTATTACCTCTCGTTGGTTCTAGAATACTTTTATGTTTAGCATCAAGTTATTTTTTTTTCCTCCCTCTTATTCATTTTTATCTTTTTGTAACTTATAAATATTCATCAATGAATCATAGCTCAAGTGGAAAGATGGCAGCATGGAATATTAAGTGCCGTACAAAAGTACCGTATGTGGGTTTTAAGGATAGAATTGTGGAATATAGCAAGAAAATCCTCCACCATTTACCCACCAAAGACGGTTTCCAATCGCAATGCAAGCATGTCACTTCATGGTATTGGCTTTTTAAAGAGGACCTCACCACTCCTGACATGCCTGTTTTAATAGATTCATGCTTTCCCCATGTAATAAAAATTCTGGAACATCTATTCTTATGTCTGTATGTTGTGCCATTCCTTTATTATCTAACTACTAGAAGTTATGAATGAATTGCTATTTGTCTTCAGTAAAGGAACAGAGGGGAGGTGACCAGTTGGGGGTGTGTCCCGGCACAGACTGACTCTAGCCAATCAGTGCTGCCATGTTCAGACTGTGCAGATACACACCCCCAACATGTCACCTCCCCTCTGTTCCCTTACTGAAGACAAATAGCAATTAATTCATAACTTCTAGTGCAAATAGTAAAGGAATGGCACAACATAGAGACATAAGAATAGATGTTCCAGACTTGTTATTACATGGGGAATGCATGAAGCTATTAAAACAGGCATGTCAGGAGTGGTGAAAGGTCCTCTTTAACCCCTTCCCGACCGCCGCCGTACATGTACGGCGCGCGGGCGGTGCGGGGACATGACGCCCGCTCGCGGGTGCGGCGGGCGTCATGGCCGGCAAGTCTCTGCTGTTTCTAACAGCAGAGACTTGCCGCATCTTACCTCCGTCTTCGGAGACTTCCAGGGCCTTCTGATGCCGTGATCACACGTGATCACGGCATCAGGATGCGTCTGAACCCGGAAGCCCACGCTTCCGGGTGGTGTACAGACGCCCCGATTGGCCAATCGGGGTGTCTGTACACCATATGAAAACTGTAATCCTCGCTGGTGAGGATTACAGTTTTCAAACTGCAATTCTTATTCTGGCCACTAGATGGCAGGCCAGGATAAGAAATGAGCAATTCATGGTTTTAACTGCATCTAGTAAATCCATGATTGCTCATAAAGAAAAAAAACAAAACACAATAGATCAGATGATATTTGAGCTTTAAAATAATCACAGAAAAATTAAAAAAAAATGTTAAAAAATATATAAAAAATAAAAAAGATATAAAAGTTCAAATCACCCCCCTTTCCGTATAAGTAAAAAATAAATACCTAAATAACAATAAATATAGACATCATGGGTATCACCGTGACCGAAAACGCCCGTACTTTTAAAATATAAAAAAAAATTTCAATACGGCGAATTGTGTGGCGGAAAAAAGCGTCCAAATGGCGATTCGCAGTTTTTTGTCCCTTTTTTTTCTAAAAAAAATTAAATAAAAAGTGATCAAAAAGTCATACACACCCCAGAATGGTATCAATAAAAACTTCAGACCGCCCCGCAAAAAATGAGCCCCCATACAGCTCTGTACACATAAATACCAAAAAGTTATAGGGGTCAATATATGACAAGGAAAAAAAAAAAAAAAAAGGCAACTTTCTAATTATTTTATCACCATCTAAACGCAGGAAAAACTATACATATTAGGTATTGCCGGATTCGTACTGACCAGTAGAATGAAAGTAACGGATCAGTTTTAATGCACATCGAATGCTGTAAATAAGAAACCCGTAGAACTGTAGCGGAATAGCGTTTTCTTTGCAATTTCACCCGGTTTGGAATTTTTTTCCCGCTTCCCACTACACCGTATGCAATATTAAATGGTGGCGTTGGAAAGTACAACTTGTCCCGCAAACAACAAGCCCTCATACAGCTATGTGAACAGAAAAATAAAAGAGTTATGGCTGTTTGAAGGCAGGGAGCACAAAACGAAAATGCAGAACCGAAAAAAGCTCCGGTCGTGAAAGGGTTAAAGGGGTTGTTTACATCAGGAAATTGCATTTATCATGTAGAGAAAGTTAATACAAGGCAGTTACTAATGTATTGTGATTGTCCATATTGCCTCCTTTGCTGGCTGGATTCATTTTTCCGTCGCATTATACACTGCTCGTTTCCAGAGGTTATGACCACCTCTGAAGTGCAGATATGAGGTGGCCGGGACATGGCAGCTGCTGCATTACAGGGTGGTCATAACTCCTGGATATGAGTAGTGTATAATGCAATGAAAAAATTAATCAAGCCAACAAAGGAGGCAATATGGACAATCACAATACATTAGTAAGTGCCTTGATGATAAATGCCATTTGCTGAAGCAAGATGATCCTTTTAACCCTTTCAGCTCCGGGGCTGTTTTCACCCTCCTGCCCAGGCCATTTTTTGCTAATCTGACATGTCTCTTTATGTGGTAATAACTTTGGAACACTTTAACTGATCCAGGCCATTCTGAGATTGTTTTCTCGTCACATATTGTGCTTCAAGACAGTAGTAAATTTGTGGCAAAATATTTCATTTTTATTTATAAAAAAATATCAAATTTACCAAAAATTTGAAAAAAATTTCCAAATTTCAATTTCTCTACTTTCAAAATACATAGTAATACCTCCAAAAATAGTTATTATTTTACATTCCTCGTATGTCTGCTTTATGTTGGCATCATTTTATAATTGTCAATTTACTTTTTTAGGACGTGAGAAAGCTTAGAAACAAATAAAATTTCCAAAACCATTTTTTAAGCACCGATTCAGATATAGGCCCCTTTCACACGGGCGAGATTTCTGCACGGATGCAATGCGTGAAGCGAACGCATTGCACCCGCACTGAATTCTGACCCATTCATTTCAATGGGGCTTTTCACATGAGCGATGTTTTTCACGCATCAGTTCGCCGTTGCGTGAAAATCGCAGCATGTTCTATATTCTGCGTTTTTCACGCAGCCCTGGCCCCATTGAAGTGAATAGGTCTGTGTGAATCACGCATTGCATCCGCACGCAAGTGCGGATGCAATGCGTGATTCACTGATGGTTGCTAAGAGATGTTTGTAAACATTCAGTTTTTTATCATGAACTGAACGCTATCGCAGACAAAACTCACTCACACCAGAAAGATGCATCTCATTAATGCAGTCTGGTTGTAAGATGAGTGCACACCTTGCCCTACCTGGTCTATTCTGGTTCAGTCTCCACCTGTGATCTTTAGGTCAGGTTCCTACCTAGGCATACTCAATTGTATTTTACTGACACTAGCTAGGACATAATCTTTGAGTCCAGCCTTGGTATAGCTTTTCACTTAGCTTTAGCAGCTGGGACTCATACCAGAAAGACACATCCTACTAATGCAGTCTGGTTGTAAACTGAGTGAGCACCTTGCCCTACCTGGTTTATTCTAGTGGAGTTTCTACCTGTCATCCATATATATACAGGTTAGGTGCCTGGGTCTAGTTCCTATTGAGGTTCACCTCCTGGCACCACTTCTGGTTTGATCTCAGTATTGAACCATACCCTCAGGAGTAGTGCTGTTTTTTGTCCTATTTTCCTGACCTGCACTTTGAGTGATTTGTCGCTTGAGTATCTGAGATACCTCTTGTGCACTAACCTGTGTCCAGCAACCTTTGAATGTCGCCACTGGACACTTCTCCTTGTTGATGTTGTGGTCCGCTGGGTGGTGATAATATTCTGGGGCTGTACTTCATTTTGGGTGGAGTGTGTATGACTTTTTGCACACCCATGACCTATTTATTTCCAGTCCACTGGGTGATGCATATTTTATGTGTACTGGTTATCCGTGTTAGCATTATTATCTTCCCCCTTCTTTTAAGATAATACATAATAATAAAATTGTGTTTTAGCGTCCCTTTTTTTCTGTGATATTTTGCTGTGTCTGGTGAGGCATACTGTTATATTTTTCTCTTCTGTGATTAAATCACAATATAAACAGTTTTAGGCGCTCCCTAAAACACATCTCTTTAGGTTGGCCTATCACCTCCCCTGATCTAACTCCTCTCCATACATAGCCCATTTATCATTTCCGGAACCTGGTCCCCCACCAAACTCTCCACTGCACCCAGAAGCACTTCATATATGGCTGCTGACCAGCTCATAAAGCTTTATATCTTCTCCCCTACTCTCCCAAAGATTGCTGGACCATTGTACAAAACAAGCACTTTTACCTTTTGTGTCACCCCTATCTCCTTATAGATTGTAATCTCTTGCGAGCAGGGACCTCATTCCTCTTGTTGTAATTATTGACTTGTCTGTTTCTATGTTATTTATGACTGTTTGGACATGAACCCCTGAACTGTAACGCACTGCGGAATATGTTGGCACTATATATTATAATTATTAGCATGCAGTTATGTCTTAGGTAGATATGTAAATGATTACAGGTGTCGTGTCATTAGATCTTGCCACAAGAGGGTATAAAAGTGCTTCACCCACTGCCCTATAAAAAGGCTTGCAGAGGCTTCTGTTGGGTGAAGTATCTCTTGGTGACAGATTGTTGACTTCTAGACATGCCTCTACAACACTCAAAGACATTTTACTCAGTTGACAGACTTTGAGAAGTGGACTGAGAGAAACAGGATAGCAATTTCAACAAATTGCTCAACATCCGTTCTGACCTCGCTGTTAGGCTCTGGATGGTACAGACAGACCACAAGTAGAGAAGATTCTTTGATCCACTGACCAGCACAAGCAGCTCCCATAGTTTTGTTGTCCACCATCCAGACACAGGTTGCACCTTCATTACACACCCCTGTCTCTGCCCTGACCATTTTGAGGCATTTAGCAGAAATTTGGTGTCATGACTGCCATTAAGTTTCCTGTCATTGACAGGCAGGCACCATTGCCTTCGTGTACAATGGAGTCGTGAATGAGAAATTTGGACTGCTACAGACTGGAACCTTATCGTCTTTAGCGACAAATATAGGTTCTGTTTTGGATCTAACCACAGTCAGGTTTCAGTATGGAGACCTTGTGGTGAGCGCTTCAATCCTGCCTTTGCTGTGGAGTGACACACGGCTCCAAATGCTGGTGTGATGATCTGGGGAGCCATTGCATACAATAAATTAGTCATCCTTTGTAGTGATACGAAGGACACTAACAGCTCAACGATATATGCAGGACACCCTGAGATCATATGTGTTTTCTCTCATGACAGTTCTTCCAACAGGTATTTTTAGGCAGGATAGTACTCACCCACACACAGCAAGGGTTTCTCAGGAACGTCTCTGCCAGCCTGCAACAAAGGGCAGGGTACAGGGCAGGCTTGGCCCTCTCACTAGATTTATCAACACTTGAGCATTTATGGGACGAGCTAGGACTCCTGCTTTGACAACCTACAGTTGGGCAGAATCTACAGGCCCAGTTGCAATATCTGTGTGCAAAGGTTCCACAGGATACCACATGGAACCTGTAGGAATCCATGTCCAACTGAATCTAAACTTGTATCCAGTCTAGAGGCGCCCAACAGGATACCAAAGCCTACAGCACTCCAAGCCTGCCATTGCTGTGGAGCGACACACCGCCCCATCTGCTGGTGTATCAATAATTTGAGGAGGACAGTCGGTCACCCCTAGTACTGAAGTACAAAGTCCTCTAACAGCTGAGCGATATGTGCAGGACATCCTGTGTCCTCATGTTACATTTCATAGCATTGTTCAGCAGGATAAAGCTTACCCACAGCAAGGATTTCCCAGAATGTTTCTGCCAGATTGCAACATTTCCTTGGCCAGGTTACCAGATTTATCGCCAATTGAGCATTTATGGGACGCCAGCTTTAGCAATCTACAAGTGTGCAGGATCTACAGGCCCAGCTGCAACATCTGTGGGTAAATGTGCCACAAGATACCATACAGAACCCGTATGCCTCCGTGTCCAATCGTATTTCATCTTGTATCCCGGCTAGAGGTGCCCAACATGGTCCTAGAGCCTGTACAGTTTCCCTAATAAACTTATCCTTTACATAATAATGTAGTTTGTAAGACTGAAAAAAGTCATCCGTCCATCCAGTTCAGCCTTCTTTGTCTCAAATATTGTAGTGACTTAGGCTACTTTCACATTAGCGGCAGCACGGATCCGGCAGGTGAAGGGTGCTGCCGGATCCGTGCCGCCGCAGGGACATGTGTGGGTCCGGAGCCGCGCTCCGGCGCCAAACATGTCACACAGTACATACACAGACAGACATATACACATACAAATATATATATATATACATACTTACATGCTCCCGGCAGGTCTCCACAGCACAGTACAGGAGCAGGACGGCGCGCACATAGGACGATTCCCCACAGCGCCCTCTGCTGGGCGCCGGGTGGAATCGTCCTATGTGTGCGCCGTCCTGCTCCTCCTGCACTATGGTGACTTGCCAGGAGCATGTAAGTATGTATGTGTATTTGTATGTTTATGTGTATGTCTGTATGTGACGGATCCGTCATGAACTCCATTGAAACTCAATGAAGGACGGATCCGTTCACCATTGTTTCACACCAAACGGATCCGTCCCCATTGACTTTCATTGGGGGTCATTCCGGATCCGTCTTGGTGCGGATGCCTGGACCGGAGAGCAAACCGCAGCATGCTTCAGTTCAGTTTTGTCCCCATTGAAGCGTTTTATTCCGGTATTGAGCCCCTATGACGGAACTCAATACCGCTATAATGGTGTCCATGCACCTTCAATATCTTGTTTGTCCGGCTACTCTCTCTCCTGATTCCCCTACTTTGAATGGGGAGATAGCTGAAAGACACTGCCAGACGCCTCTTATGCAGAATATAAAGATCAGATATTGAATTTCAACACTCCTGATCTTTTCTCGGTTGGAGCAGAGTCAGAAGCTCCCCATAGACATTGGATTGTTGGCTAGTCCCACCAACAGTTCTCCAATATGTATGGGGACCTTAACTAAAAAAAACTGTGAGGTTTTCCATACATTTTTATATAATTATTTTTTTGGGTTTACTACAGTATTATCATTTATTTTATTCAACAGGTTACAATTGCATTCAGTTGATGGCTGTGATGGAACATGCATACTACGCAAGTTTTGGATACCAGATCACCAGTTTCTTTGCCGCATCAAGGTATTTAAAAAAAAAAGGTCTTCAGTTCTAAAAGTGGATTCTCCATAAATTTGCTTAATGGGGATGTCCCATGATTAGATATTAAAGGATTATTCCCATCTCAGACAAGCGATATGCCCCTATTGTCTGATAGGTGCACTTCCCACCTGTGGGAGAATGGAGCGGGGGAGAATGGAGCTGGTAAATGAACAGAGGGGGCACTGCGCATGCACAACCGTCCTCCATTCATTTGTATGGTGCTGCTGAAAATAACCTAGTGCTGGCTCGGCTATTTCCGTCGGCTCCATAGAAATGAATGAGAGCGGTGGCCACGCATGCACGGTGCGTTCCCATTCATTTCTATGGGAGCAGCGGGGAGCTGCGCCTGCTGGTGGCTGGACCAGTCTGCCAGAATGAAAATCATCAGGAGATAATTACTAAGCTAAATGTGCAGAAGTGTGGCCCAATTTACACCAAACTAGACAAGGGGTGTGGCTTAGATCAAGGGGTGTGACTTGGATGAAGGGATGTGGCTTAGCGGGAAAGGGGCATGGTTTAAAGGGGTTGTCCGGGCTTTTACTATTGAATAGGTCATCAATATCAGACTGACACCCAGCACCCCCTCCGATTAGCTGTATGAGGAGAGGCGCACATGCAGTCTCCCTTTTCTCTTTTTGTTCACTGCTGCTTTGCCATAGGCTGCAGCGGCAGAGCAGAATGGGAAACGCGACACGATAAAAAGCTTGCTTACGATTATGTTCCTCAAGTAACATGCAAAATCTTTATTATTTATTCACTATATATATTTTATAAATATTATAATATATATATATATATTTTTTATAGTCGGTATGGAACCCCAGATGAATTAAAGGAACTTGTTGACGTCGCCCATTCTATGGGAATCCAGGTTTTACTTGATGTTGTACATAGTCACGCATCAAAGAACAGTGAAGACGGTCTCAACCAGTTTGATGGCACAAACGCATGCTTCTTCCATGATGGACCTAGAGGAAACCATGATCTCTGGGACAGCAGACTGTTTGACTACTCAAAGTAAGTTATCTTGTCCTAAGAACTGAAATGTGCTGGGGCATTGCTCTGAATACTACCACTTTTTCTTGACACCATTTACTTTTTGCCTCCATTGTGATTTTCTGTGGTAATGTTCTTTTTCTAAATTCTGTCTTGTCTTTCTTAATCAAAATGACTTGTCATGAATATTCATTAGGAAACACCACTCCCCCTGCCCGTCTAACCATCTTTGAATACATAATTTGACAGTTTATTGTTATGAGATGACAACTGATCTTTAAGGAGTTCTGACTCTGCTAAATTACTGATAGCATTAGGTAGAAGCTGGGAAAACATGCCTTTTACAGAGTTTTTATCACTAGGAATAGTGTGACTATGAACTATTATTTTGCTAGATTCTGCTTCTTACATTCAGTGTGGAGTCGGTGCTCACTGTGAATTGCTCCCCTTTGCAGCGTCAGCTGTAGTGTTCTGCTGGTTGGATGCTATGTCTGTTACTCAAAACAAGGGAGGGACTGTAAAGTAGCTTAATGCAGAGAGTACTTCATAGTGAAGCTCTACCACCATTGCACTAAAAGAGCAGATTCTGGCAGAATTTAAAGGCTACGTGCACCTTTGGGGGCACCTTTTTATGACTGATTTGTACTCATTTTGAGCTAAAAATCCTTTTTTAAATTTGTCTTTATTACAAATATGGAGCCCTTGTCTCTGTACAGGCCTGAGATGCTCTAACAGAGGGATCTGAATTTTCTCTCTGCTCTATCAGCCAGCTAATCTGAGGGGTTTCTTATCTTAGCTCTCTCACATTATTAACACTCATTTTAGCCACACTCTTAAGAGTAAGACAAGGATTCAGCTTTAATAAGTGTTGATCTCTTAGTACAGTCATGGCCAAAAGTTTTGAGAATGACACAAATATTCTATTTTCACATGATCTGCTGCCCTCTGGTTTTTATGTGTGTTTGTCAGATGTTTTTATCACATACAGAAATATAATTGCAATCATATTATGAGTAACAAAAGCTTATATTGACAGAATGAGTTAATGCAGCAAGTCAATATTTGCGGTGTTGACCCTTCTTCTTCAGGACCTCTGCAATTCTCCCTGACATGCTCTCAATCAACTTCTGGACCAAATCCTGACTGATAGCAGTCCATTCTTGCACAATCAATGCTTGCATTTTGTCAGAATTTGTAGGTTTTTGTTTGTCCACCCGTCTCTTGATGATTGACCACAAGTTCTCAATGGGATTAAGATCTGGGGAGTTTCCAGGCCATGGACCCAAAATCTCTATGTTTTGTTCCCTGAGCCATTTAGTTATCACCTTTGCTTTATGGCAAGGTGCTCCATCATGCTGGAAAAGGCATTGTTGATCGCCAAACTGCTCTTGGACGGTTGGGAGAAGTTGCTCTCGGAGGACATTCTGGTACCATTCTTTATTCATGGCTGTGTTTTTAGGCAAGACTGTGAGAGAGCCGATTCCCTTGGCTGAGAAGCAACCCTACACATGAATGGTTTCAGGATGCTTTACAGTTGGCATGAGACAAGACTGGTGGTAGCGCTCACCTCGTCTTCTCCGAATAAGCTGTTTTCCAGATGTCCCAAACAATCGAAAAGGGGATTCATCAGAGAAAATGACTTTACCCCAGTCCTCAGCAGTCCACTCCCTGTACCTTTTTCAGAATATCAATCTGTCCCTGATGTTTTTTTCTGGAGAGAAGTGGCTTCTTTGCTGCCCTCCTTGAGACCAGGCCTTGCTCCAAGAGTCTTCGCCTCACAGTGCGTGCAGATGCACTCAAACCTGCCTGCTGCCATTCCTGAGCAAGCTCTGCACTGCTGGTAGCCCGATCCCGCAGCTGAAACACTTTTAAGAGACGGTCCTGGCGCTTGCTGGTCTTTCTTGGGCGCCCTGGAGCCTTTTTGGCAACAATGGAACCTCTCTCCTTGAAGTTCTTGATGATGCGATAGATTGTTGACTGAGGTGCAATTTTTCTAGCTGCGATACTCTTCCCTGTTAGGCCATTTTTGTGCAGTGCAATGATGACTGCACGTGTTTCTTTAGAGATAACCATGGTTAACAGAAGAGAAACAATGATGCCAAGCACCAGCCTCTTTTTAAAGTGTCCAGTGGTGTCATTCTTACTTAATCATGACAGATTGATCTCCAGCCCTGTCCTCATCAACACCCACACCTGTGTTAATGGAGCAATCACTGAAACGATGTTAGCTGGTCCTTTTAAGGCAGGGCTGCAATGATGTTGAAATGTGTTTTGGGGGATAAAGTTCATTTTCTAGGCAAATATTGACTTTGCAAGTAATTGCTGTTAAGCTGATCACTCTTTATAACATTCTGGAGTATATGCAAATTGCCATTATAAAAACTGAAGCAGTAGACTTTGTAAAAATTAATATTTGTATCATTCTCAAAACTTTTGGCCATGACTGTAAATAGAGATAAGGGTTATTAGATGACAGCACAAAGTGAAAGTAAAAAGTACAATTCACACAGCTAGACAGTTAACCTTTTGTGACAGAACAGCTCAATATTTTAATAGACTAATTGATTGAAAAGATGATTTTTAGCCCAAAATGAGTAAAATACAATTATTAAAAAAAAAGTTCATATTCACACTAATCCTAATGATAAAAGCTCCACATACAGCTCTCCCCAGCCCCTACCTAGTGCTTTCAGCAGTTTAGCATAGTCAAAGCTGGTGTCAGACCCCCTTTAACATACCCTGATTAACAACTATAAACATTATTGGTCAAAGAAATCACTGAAACTGTGTACAAACTCCACTCCACAGAGTCTTCAAAGCTTGGAAAACTCTGACTCATACCTAAATAATGATTGGGCAGGCACAGATGCTGTGCTTGCTTGATCAGGGACAAGGGCTTGGCTGTTACATACAGCCAGGTTCCTGCTGTATACTCCGGCATTGCTGAAAACTCAGAAGCTGGAGCATTAATCCCTTAGATCAGGGGTGGCTAACCTTACAGACACAAAGAGCCAGAAAAAAAAAACGTATGACTACCAGGAGCCACAAGCTCACGAGTCACCGTATTTTTCACCCTTTAAGATGCACCTAGGTTTTAGTGGGGAAAAATAAGAAAAAAAATATTTTTCATCTGATCTGATCTTATTTTTCATTAGCAGAGAAAAAAAAAATAATTAATCAGACCTCAGATCAGACTCATAAATCAGACCCCCAATACTCATTGGACCTAAAATACGATCCTCAACACAAATCAGACTTCCAGTGTCAGACCCTCAGTGCTCAGATCTCCTCCCATACTCAGATCAGACCCCCGCCATGCTAAGATCAGACCCCCCATGCTCACACCAGACATCCCCATGCTCAAATCTGACCCTCATGCTTATATATGACCCGCCCCTATGCTCAGATATGACCCCCCCATGCTCAAATTAGACCGTCCATGCTCAGATCTGGCTCTCATGTTCAGATCTGACCCTCCATACTCAGATTAGACCGTCCATACTCAGATTAGACCCCCACCATGCTCAGATCAGACCCCCCCAATGCTCAGATCAGAAACTCCCATGCCTAGATCAGACCCCCATGCTCAGTCCTATAATTTAGAAAAATCTCTTACCTCCCTTTATTGGGTACCAGGTCTGACATGCTCTCCAATGTAACCTGATGCGCACAACGTCAGGTGATAGCGCGCGTCTCCACATACCACATTGTGACACTGTGCGCATAAGGACGTAGTGGAGAGTGAGCTGGAGCTGCAGAGTAGTAATGATGCTCGATCAGGAAAAGAGATCTGAGCATGGGGTGGAGAGTGTGGCAGCCTGACTGCTTCCTGGCTCCACCGAAAGAGCCACACTTGAAGAGGTAAAGAGCCGCATGCGGCTCAAGAGCCACAGGTTGGCCACCCCTGCCTTAGATGTTGCGGTTAATGCTGACCGCCACATCTAAGGCTACTTTCACACTTGCATTTTTGCCTGATCCGGTTTGGTTTTGCTATGCATCCCATGACGGAAATTAAAATGCAGCGTGCTACAGTTTGCTCTCCGGTCTGGGAACAGAACCAAACGGAACGGAATGCTTTTTGGAGCATTCTGTTCTGTTCAGTTATGTTTTGTCCCATTGACAATGAATGGGGACAGAACAAAGCGTTTTCAGTGCAGTACAATACAATATGTATTATACTACTGCATTGAACCAGCAATCAGACCCTCAAACGTTGAATAATAAATTAAAAAAAAAAGTTGAATAATAATTTAATAATTAAAAAAAGGAAAAAGTGGTTCATATAAAAAAAAAGCCTCCTTCCCCTCTTCAAACCATTTACTATTGTATAAAATAGGTATGTCTATTTTTTAGTTTTCTTCTAATTGCCGTATGTACTGACCGGCTCTATAAATATATCACATGTTCTACCCCATCAGGTGAACGCCGTATAAAAATAAATAAAAACGATGCCAGAGCAGCCGTTTTGATCATTTTGAGGTCTCGCTATCTGTCTTGAAAGTAGAGAAATTCAAATGTAAAAGATAACAATTTATTTTAGTTTCTGTACAACTCAAAACTTTCCACTAACATGAAGTACAATGTGTCAGGAGAAAATATTATCAGAATGGCCTTACTAAGGTTACTTTCATATCTGCTTTTTTAATTCAGGTTTTGAGATCTGGCAGAGGTTCTCAAAACCTGAACTAAAGTGATCTGTTCTATCCTGATGGCTCTGTTTCAGCCGGATCCAGTTGTATTAAAGGGGTTATCCAATTTCTGAAACAGCCCCCCCCATGTGCTGGGCCCCTCACAGGTAATATACTTATCCCACTCCTCGCGTCGCCCCTAGTCCCTGCACCGCTGCTACTGCTGCTTGTCCCTGTTCGTGGATGAAAACATCCGGGGGGGGGGGGGTGTTGGAGCAGCCAATGGCAGGCAGGGACGAGCCCCTCTAGCATCGTGGGTGATGCTAGGGAGGCTCACCCCCGTCCCTGTCTGCCATTGGCTGCAACCCCCTGACACCGAATTTTCATCCACGGGGAGAAGCAGCAGCGCCGGTGCGGGGAATAGGAGCGGCGTGGGGAGCGGGGTAAGTATATTACCTGTGAGGGGCCCAGCACACGGGGAACGGGGGCTGTTTCACAAATTGGATAACCCCTTTAAAACAAAACTGAAAGTCAATATGTGACGGATCCATTTTTTTTTTGTAACGATGAAAATGGATCAGGCACCATTGGGAACACAACTGATCCTCTGCCGGATCTCAAAACCTGAATTAAAAACACAGATGTATCATAAAGTGACACATGTCATATTCGCAAAATTAATCAAGAAGATGAAAAAATAGCATGGTCTGGAAGCGGTTGAAAAATGAAAAATTGTATGTGTTCCTGAAGGGGTAATGAGGTTTTCACACTAGTTTCTTTGATTGCAACTGTTTTGGCTGCTTGCAGTCGTTTTCAGCGATGACAGATTAGTATTAAGCCACCAAATTACACAGTTTACTGCTTTGACATCAGTAGATTTGGCAGAACTTAAGGGACACTGATTACACATTTTAGTTTTAGCTATTTTGCCATTGGAAACCTGCTTTCTGTGCATCGTTCACTTTATTTTACGGCATACATTTGTAGAAAATTAAGCAGTTCTGCTTCCCACCGTTCTTCATGAACACTTCTGTCTCAGTTGACACCTGTAGCGATGCACTACAGTATCTATTCAGCCCTGACACCATACTTTGCTGGACGGTTGCCTTAATCTTTAATACCGCCACTCCAGTCTTTGTTGACTCCTCCTGCGGTTATTGTTTTCCAAAGGATTCAAAGATTTGAGAAGAGGTGAAAAGATACATAAATTAAATACAGGGGCAGACTTGGCTTTCCTATCAAGCAAAGTTATGCCCTAATCAGGACGCTGGTACAGTTTAGGGTTGTTTCCAGGGCCGATTCTAGCTTTTCTGCTTCCTGAGGGGAAAATTGTAATGGCGCCCCAAAGTGCCAAATTCTCAATCCAGTCCATCCCTCCAGCCCTACTGCTAAAGGCACATTTGAGTTGGACTTTACATAAAACAGTACATACCACTGATATAATGAATTACTTTAGCCCTGTCTTGTCTCTACAGAGTATGCCACTCAGACATCTTAGGTTTCTCACTTTTTTATCTTCCTCCCCTTCCTGGTTTAATGTGACCCCAGTACTTACGCCTTCTAGTATTTATAATGGCACCACTATAGTGTATCATGTACACCAGTAGTGCCTTCTGTATTATAATGGTCCCTGTAGTGTCCCTAGTATTTACAATCCCCCCCCCCTGCCCCCAGTAATTCTGGAAAAGAAAGTACTCACCTGACTCCCACTTCTTGCCACTCTTACAGCCTGCTGCCTGAGTTGCCTATGTTCCAACACAGGTGTTCGCGTTGACATCATAATGACCTCCTACACTAGCTCTCAGGCTTTATTATTACACTGAGCTGCACCTCTTCCTGTTAAAGCGGTTGTTTTGCCTGTCCCCTGCAGTGTTTTGTACCGGTTGAAAAAAAACAACAAAAAAAACATACTTACCTAGTTCCCTTCAGCGGTGACATGTTGCCAAGTGTCATGACCCAACAGTGACATGCTGCTGGGGAACACATCACCACTGAAGCCATGCATTGACTGTTGGGAAGAGTATAGGTCGCAGCTTAGAAGACCAGTGAAGGTAACGAGCCGGAGCGGATGCATTACGCTGAAGGGGAAAGGCAAGCAATGCCCACGGTGGGCAGCGCAGTCAATCAGTGGTTAGCACTGGTGCCTTGCAGCGCTGGGGTCCTAGATTCAAATCCAACCAAAGAGAACATCTGCATAGAGTTTGTATTTTCTCCCCATGTTTGCGTGGGTTTCCTGCGGGTGCTCCGGTTTCCTCCCACGCTCCAAAGACATACTTATAGGGACCTTAGATTTTGAGCTCCATTGGGGACAGTTGGATGTTAATGTCTGTAAAGCGCTGCAGAATCTAGCACCGCTATATAAGTGCATAAAATGAATAAAAAGCTGGACAAACCCTTTAATTGCAATAATCAAAAATAACTGCTATTACCTTGGTAAAGCATGTTGAGAACTTGGGGTTTAGAGGAATTGTTCACTGCTCCATGTTTATTTCAGTGGTGACAGGTTTTCTTCGTGCGTAAATCAAGCACCTGCAAAGTTCTCTTTCCTGAAAGTTCAAATACATATTTGACAACATCCTCTTAAATTGGGCACGACTGAGCGCAATCTTTTAATTCCATTTTCCCGTATCTGTCAGAAGTAATGAGCTCATTGTAGAATCTGAGTTGTCAACAGTTTGTTTCCTTTTGTTCAGCCGAACACAGTAATGTGTTTTTTAGTAATTGCATCTGAGTCAAGCAGAGCACAGGTAATGAGATTACTTGTTAAGTACGTTAAGGGGAAGGAGATCATCTCTTATGGCGCTTCGGTTCCGTCTGGAGATATTTAAAGCATCTAAATCTTTTAAGGCTTTCATTGTTAAATGACTGTGAGATGATAAATAATCCATGTATGTGTGTGTTTTCTCCCGTGTTTCACATACCACTTCCACTCTCTAATTTGGATGCTGATATTAAAACTGAACATTAAGGCGAGGATTTAGTTCACAAGGATCTCTAAATGATAAATCCATTATTATCATTCAGAATCGGTATCAGCGGGAGGAGCACCATCCAACAAGACGCGGCACAGTATAGCTATAAAATATGTATAAGGCAATGTGAACTTGGTTTAGGCCTTCGTTTTATTGGGCTGCTCATCCATAAGAAGGTGATTGCATCAGGCTCTGGTCTTCAATACGCTGTAAAATAGTGGGATTTTGTAGGTCTCTAGTCCTTCATTTACCCTCTGGAGGAGCAGTATACCACGTTAGTAAGCCGGACCCTCTTTATAATGGAAATGCTCAATCCCCACTAGGGCTGCAGTAAACAATTATTTTAGTAATCAAGTATTCTATCGATTATTCCAACGATTAATCGAGTACTCTAATAAGAAAAAACATCTTAAAATAACGTATTGCTTTATAAAAACAATATTTATTTCTTACAGTGGTACACAGTGTTTTGAATGCACTTAAGGCTTCTTTCACAGATGCAATATACATTCTGTCAGAAGAACAGTCAGCCTGAATGTACCGTATCAGGTATAACTGGATACTGCCGGCTGCTGCAGTGATTGTCTGTAATGGGGTCCGGCCTTGTTACAGCGTTCAAGCTGGGTTTTGGCTGGATACTACAAAAAATATGCTTCAAGTAGCGTTTTTTGTTTGGACCATACCCATCATGTAAGCTAGAACATGGACAGATGGCCTGCCCTGGACCACATTATAGTCAATAAGAGCATATAGCAGCTGGAGTATTAGGCTATACCCAATATGGTATATACAGCAGGCTGCTCTTTTGCCAGTCTGTGTATCTATTATCTAAGGCTATGTTGTGAACTCTGTTGTCAGTCTGTTCTGTCATAGCTGGATCATGGATGCCCATTGACTGTAATGGGGATACAGATACTTTACCCCAGACAAAAAGTGCTGCACAGTCAGTGATAGCATTTTTTGTCTGGACTCCTGCCAGTTGCCAAATGATCCGAGTGCCATTGTTCACACTGCAATGTGAACCTGGCCCAAGCTGTTAAAGGGAATCTGTCACCAGGATAATCGCTATTGAAGTAAAGCCCTAGTCTAATAGGACTTAGTGCCTTATTTCCAGATGTGCCCTTGCTTGAGCAATAGGTGTTTTCTATCTCCTGAAAATCCAGTTTATTTGGTATGCAAATGAGCCAGTAAGGTGCCCAGAGGGCTGTCATTCTTGCAGGAAGGAGCCCAGGGCCCCAGGCACACCTTCTGCTAGTGCCCAAGCCCATCCTCATGCTGGGTGCAGGGAAAAGGAGGCGAAATTATGGCTTGACTGGGCTCCTTCCTGCAGGAGTGACGCTCCTCTGGGCTCCTTACTGGCTCATTTGCATACCAAATAAACTGGATTTTCAGAAGATAGAAAACATCTATTGCTAAAGCAAAGACAAATCTGGAAATGAGATACCAACTGCTGTTAGGCTATGGCTTTATTTCCACAGTGATTATCCTGGTGACAGATTTCCTTTAAAGAAACAAATAAGGTGACCTGACCTCCATGTCCCCCAGCACCATCATTAGCCACTCCATGTCCCCCAAGGCCATCAAATTAACCCCTCCATGTCCCCCAGCATTATAATTAGCCCCTCCATGTCCCCCAGCATTATAATTAGCCCCTCCATGTCCCCCAGCATTATAATTAGCCCCTCCATGTCCCCCAAGGCCATCAAATTAACCCCTCCATGTCCCCCAGCACCATCATTAGCCACTCCATGTCCCCAAGGCCATCAAATTATCCCCTCCATGTCCACCAGCACCATCATTAACCCCTCCATATCCCCCAAGGCCATCAAATTAACCCCTCCATGTCCCCCAGCACTCTAATTAGCCCCTCCATGTCCCCCAAGGCCATCAAATTAACCCCTCCATGTCCCCCAGCACCATCATTAGCCACTTCATGTCCCCCAAGGCTTTAAATTATCCCCTCCATGTCCCCCAGCACTATAATTAGCCCCTCCATGTCCCCCAGGGCAATCAAATTAACCCCTCCATGTCCCCCAGTGCCATGAGCCAGCCCCCTACTCTTTTAACAATACTTACCTTACCAGACAGGGTCCGCTCACCACGCTGCTGGCCGACATGGAGTCTGCAGGAGACGACCACTGCTTCTTCCCAGCATGCAGTGGGAGGGGCCTGACGTCACACACAGCGCCAGGCAGCGCGCGCTGACACTGTGTGTGAAGCCAGACAGCGCGGTGCCAACAGGAGTCCATGGAGTGGTGAGTGAAAGCCTTTTTTCACTCACCCTCTGTTGCCACGTGATTTAAACGAATCCTCGATGCAGGAAAACTGCATCGAGGAATTTTTTTGTGTCGATTTCATCAAGTACCTCGATGAATCGTTTCAGCCCTAATCCCCACATCAGATCCTATACTACATGCAGGAACATAGCTAAAGGCTCATTGGCCCTGGTGCAAGAGTTCAGTTTAGGTTCCTGTCCATTAGTGCGTTGTGGCCAGGGACAGGGAAGCACATAGCCTTCGGTCTACCTTAGCCATCTTTTACCAGTGACACATTTAAGGCGGGTTTACACGCTGTAATGTACACCCGATTTTTAGGAAGAAATCATTCCTTCCCGACAGTCAGCTGCTTGTTCAGTAAAGGAGACCGCGCATTTACATGCAGCGATCTCCTTCTCAGTATGAGAACAAGGGATCGCTATTGCGATTGTTCGTTCCCATACAGCTGCACTGTTTCTGGGCAGCAGATCGTTGTTTAGAGAGCACGATCTGCTGCCCAGTAACGGTAATTGATGTGTCTGCACAAATGGCAGGATCACCCGATGAATGAGCATTTTGATCCATAGCACATTTACATGGACAGGTTGTCGGGAATGAGTGTTCGCAGGAACGTTTATTCCCAATAATCTGCCCGATATTTGGGCCGTGTAAATGCACCTTTATTGTCCATTTCCCTGCATTTATTTTGTCTTAAAGGGGTTTTCCAGTTTCCTAATATTTATTACCTATCCTCAGGATTGGTCTTTAATATTCAACCCCCACTCATCAGCCTCCGGCACTGGACTCACGCTTTGATTGTAACAAGAAGCACTGCTAAGTATATAGACCATTCTGGGTTACTGCGGATCTGCTCCTATTCACTGTAGTGGTGAATGAGCTGCAGTAACCCAGAATGGCCACTACAATTTGAATGGAGCTGTCTGCTTCCTGCTAGTTCCAGCATTGGAGGGTGCAGGGAAAAGCTGATCAGTGGGGGTGTGGGGGGTGTCAGACTTCCATCAATCAGATATAAATAATATCAGTAGAACTGGAAAACCCCTTTAAATTTTACTACGGAAACATGTACAGTCATAAAGAATCATGATTTATACAATGTACTTACCACGTACATTACTACTACTACTACTACACACTGCAAAGGATATTAATTAAGTCACCAAAGTATAATATGTGATCTTCTTGAGGTGATTGTGTATTAGATCTTGAATTCTCTCCACCCTTTTATCTCTTTCAACTAATTTCATATTGGCAAGTCAGATGAACCTAGAAATTGCTTATAGATTTTTAGCATAGCCGCATGATGTCTTCAGTGGCTCTTTTAATACGTTTCAGAAAATCAAAGTTGTGTCGCCTTATTAGTGCTCTGATTTACTATGTATTAATAAGTGATGGCTTTATAGCTGATGGCAAGCTGATCATCATCTCAATTCTATGGACTGAGATCATTTACTATGTGCTAAAATATCGATTGCCCCCTTTTCTCCCTTCCCTGACTCTTTGTTTCTGCGGACAGCTGCTTATAATTCCACAAAGCTGTTTGTTTTCCGCTAAGCAGACCGGTGTCTGGATCCCACCAGGCCGCTATTGTAATTGGCACTGAATGAATGTACATAATCACAGGGCGAAGCTTTAGTTACAATGCCATTTAGTATATAGAACATTTGTAAGGAGAATCTGCACCTTAGAGCCAACTTTAAAAAGGTTTTCTGGTTGGCATCAACATTCTTTAAAAAAATCATTTGTGAAGGTTGCTGTAATTTTGTTAAAAAAAAATAAAAAAATAAAAATAAAGAGAGAGAGGGCCCCAGGGAACAGACCTGGAGAGGGCCCGTGTGGTCCCAGCCAGAAGGGCTGAGGGGGCCACAAGGCTGAGGAAGCCTGGGAGAGAGAAAGGCTGAGGAGGCCTGAGAGGTTAGAGCCTGCGGTGGCTCTGTGTGGTCTCAGCCACAAGGGCTGAGGGGCCACAAGGCTCAGTATAGCCTGGAAGTTTCGGTGGCCCAGTGACCCTAGGAGAAGAGGGTCACATGGTCAGAGTCGGGGGGACTATTGGACCATCTCCCCCCAAAGAATACGGTTGGAGTCACAGCCAGGAGGCTGCTGGACTGAACGGCTGAGGAAGCCGCACTTAAAAGCTGTGTGTGAACAGTGTTTGTATTTAGGTGAGTTAGCTGAACTATGTGTAGTCAGAGCCCAGCCGGGCAGGTGTTATTTTGATGGTTTTGTTTCATGTTAGAGCAAAAAGTGTGAAAATAAAGTTGAGTGGACTTGAAAATCCCGTGTTGTGAAGAAGTGTGTTATGGCGACCCCCTGAGAGAGGAATCGATGCCTTACTATATATATACACACTGAAGATCAAAATTAGAGAATAATTCATGAACACTTGATTTTTTCAGAAATAATGCAATCTTCATTGGTCAACATTTGAAAGATTTTTTGTTAGGGGTATACCATGCCACTAGAACAGCGTTTAACAAAATAACCAAAGTACTTCAACAAAAAATCTTTATTTTGCAAAAAACACAATGATCAAAATTAGAGGACAGCAATGACCGTAGCACAGAGAAAGATTACAAGTAAATTTTCTGAAGGTTACAACAGTCACCAGTCAGTAGGAAGTGTACAGGCCATCAGCACACCTGTGGCCACAGGACATCACTCGTCTCTCACACTGCTCTGGTGTGATTTTGGGCCACTGTATGACGAGATAGATCCTTACCCTGTTCAGTGCTGACCTGGCGAGCAATTTCAGCTGCAGTGTTGAGCCGATTGCCCATGGAGATTCTCCGCATTATCCTGTCCTCTCTTGCATTTGTCTTTCGTGGACGACCAGCCTTCTTTGGGGACTTGAATGAGTTTGTGGTGTTGTAAAGATGCAGTATTCTAGAAATCACAGACTTGGAACGACCAACTTCTCTTGCAATGGCTGATAGGGTTACCCCTTTGGCCTTCATCTTGACAACCTGCTGGCTGAGGGTTTCAGTCAGTGAAAACTGTAAAGTTAGGCTGCCAGTTAAATAGGGAAATTAGCACCAGGTGCCATATTAACACCACCAACTTGCAGGTCTCTGAAAGTGTTCTCTAATTTTGATCAGTGTTCTTTTTCAAATACCTCATTTAAGTTTTTTATACTGTGCTTTAGAATATATGCAACTCATGAAATATGTTTAAAATACTGCTCTTTAACTCGAGCAGTATGATAAATTCACATAGGACTACATAGTGACCTTGACATTTAGGAAATTGTGTGTTGTTCTCTAATTTGATCTCCAGTGTGTATATATATTACTCCTATCTCCCATTCTGGGCTGGGGTCACATGACCATGTCCATGCAGCTCTTTCTGACTTCCTGTGATGTTATGGGGGAGTGTCTATGTAAATAGCTGGGTGGGAGGAGCTGTAAACGAGCTGGGTGTTGTTAGAGGCGTTGCTGGAGTTGAGATAGAGAAAGGAGAAGTGCATCATGGGTTTGGTTGGAATAGAACAATACAGAGTGCTACATACAGGATGGAAACGAACTTGAGCGATTTGCTTAATTTGTGAAAATGGGTCAGGAGAGTCCAAATTGAAAAAAAAAAAAAAAAAGAAGCAGTAGGAAGATGTACACGAGGTAAGCAACAGCATGAGCATATCTGTTATAAACCATAGTAACCCCAGAAAACCCCGGTATTGGGGAGTTTCACAGATGTTGGCCAGTTGTGACCCCCTTTAATCAATGCCTTTTAGCATAAATAATGGGCCCTTAGGATGAGTGACTTAGACAAGGGAAAAGGGCCAAATTGTGAAAGTGAAATGCAGGAGCGGAGAGCATCAGATCATTATGTACTGACTAGGGCTTAGTCCAGGGGTAGGGAACCTCCGGCTCTCCAGCTGTTGTGAAACTACAATTCCCAGCATGCTTCATTCATTTCTATGAGAGTTCTTAGAAGAGCAGAGCGAGTATGCTTGCTGGGAGTTGTAGTTTCACAACAGCTGGAGAGCCGGAGGTTCCCTACCCCTGGCTTAGTCTGTTCTCCTTGGTGTGCTCGGATTTCCTCGTAATGTCTGTGGCCAGTCCACACATCAGGATGTCAGGCATCCAAGGGAACGAAGCCTAGCTTGTCTGGGCCAATCCCACAGAAGTGCTACTGAAAAGGTTCTTTTGACCAGTCAAGACATTTGCTTCATAGCTGTTTTGGTTGCACAACATAATATTAGACACCTTGTTTTAATCTTATTGCTAAGAGTTGTATAGTGAGCTAGTGACTGACTCCATATTAAATTGGTCCTTATGTGTGCAGCCATCACCTGTTTGAAGAGGCCCAGAGCGCTGTGGCCTCCATGCAGTTTACTTTGCGCCAGTGACGTTCATCGGTCACATGGCCTAGGCGCAGTTGAATCCTATTTAAGTGAAGGGGGCTGCACTGCAATACCAAGCACCAGTATTCAATGGACAGTGCTCCAGCCTCTTCAAACAGCTGATCGACAGGGGTGCCCAGAGTTGGACCCCCACCGATCAGATACTAATGACCTATCCTGAGAATAGGTCATCAATATAAAACACTTGTAAAACCCCTTTAAAGGGAGTCTTTCACCTGTTTTTCACCTATATAACTAACAGCACTGCCCCACAGAAGATTGCATACACATCCCAGACATACCTGTGTGCACTGTGTGTGTGTATTACATGTCACATCCCAGATATACCTGTGTGCACTGTGTGTGTGTATTACATGTCACATCCCAGACATACCTGTATGTGTGCACTGTGTGTATTACATGTCACATCCCAGACATACCTGTGTGCACTGTGTGTATTACATGTCACATCCCAGACATACCTGTATGTCTGGGATGTGACATGTAATACACACACACAGTGCACACAGGTATGTCTGGGATGTGACATGTAATACAGACACAGTGCACACTGGTATGTCTGGGATGTGACATGTAATACAGACACAGTGCACACAGGTATGTCTGGGATGTGACATGTAATACACACACAGTGCACACAGGTATGTCTGGGATGTGACATGTAATACACACACAGTGCACACAGGTATGTCTGGGATGTGACATGTAATACAGACACACAGTGCACACAGGTATGTCTGGGATGTGACATGTAATACAGACACAGTGCACACAGGTATGTCTGGGATGTGACATGTAATACAGACACACAGTGCACACAGGTATGTCTGGGATGTGACATGTAATACACACACACAGTGCACACAGGTATGTCTGGGATGTGACATGTAATACAGACACACAGTGCACACAGGTATGTCTGGGATGTGACATGTAATACAGACACACAGTGCACACAGGTATGTCTGGGATGTGACATGTAATACACACACACAGTGCACACAGGTATGTCTGGATGTGACATGTAATACAGACACACAGTGCACACAGGTATGTCTGGGATGTGACATGTAATACAGACACACAGTGCACACAGGTATGTCTGGGATGTGACATGTAATACAGACACAGTGAACACAGGTATGTCTGGGATGTGACATGTAATACAGACACAGTGCACACAGGTATGTCTGGGATGTGACATGTAATACAGACACACAGTGCACACAGGTATGTCTGGGATGTGACATGTAATACAGACACACAGTGCACACAGGTATGTCTGGGATGTGACATGTAATACAGACACACAGTGCACACAGGTATGTCTGGGATGTGACATGTAATACAGACACACAGTGCACACAGGTATGTCTGGGATGTGAAATGTAATACAGACACACAGTGCACACAGGTATGTCTGGGATGTGACATGTAATACACACACACAGTGCACACAGGTATGTCTGGGATGTGACATGTAATACAGACACACAGTGCACACAGGTATGTCTGGGATATGACATGTAATACATACACAGTGCACACAGGTATGTCTGGGATATGACATGTAATACACACACACAGTGCACACAGGTATGTCTGGGATGTGACATGTAATACAGACACACAGTGCACACAGGTATGTCTGGGATGTGACATGTAATACACACACACAGTGCACACAGGTATGTCTGGGATGTGACATGTAATACACACACACAGAGCACACAGGTATGTCTGGGATATGACATGTAATACATACACAGTGCACACAGGTATGTCTGGGATATGACATGTAATACACACACACAGTGCACACAGGTATGTCTGGGATGTGACATGTAATACAGACACACAGTGCACACAGGTATGTCTGGGATGTGACATGTAATACAGACACAGTGCACACAGGTATGTCTGGGATGTGACATGTAATACAGACACAGTGCACACAGGTATGTCTGGGATGTGACATGTAATACACACACAGTGCACACAGGTATGTCTGGGATGTGACATGTAATACACACACACAGTGCACACAGGTATGTCTGGGATGTTTCTGCAATCCTCTGTGGGGCAGTGCTCTTAGTTATATAGGTGAAAAACAGGTGAAAGACTCCCTTTAATACTTACACCTAGGCAGCATGCTCTGTAACTATATTTTTCATCAGTGTGCTGAGTTTTCATTTCCATGGGGCCATGCACACTTACATATGTTTTTGCAGATCAGTGGGGCTGATCCACAAATTATAGAACATGTTGTCCTGTTCTGGTCTGTATTTTTGCGGACAAGAATAGTCCTTTCTATTGTTGGGAATGAGAAAAATGCAGAATGCACAGAGGTCCGTATATCCGTATTATGTGAATCTGTTTTTTGAGGGCTGAAATATAAACAGGGCCTAAATGAAGAAAAAGCATGTGGTCAAACAGTTGCTTCTTTAATCAGAGATTTACACGTATCCCATATGATCTAGGTTACTGTCTTACAGTTTTGATTTTTATTTTTCCATTCTCGATAGTCAGCTATGTTTCTTTCGTACCTTTCCTTTATATATGTAATCAGGGCAGCGCATCATTCACTTATATTTGCCCAACTGCAGGCAGACTGACAATAAGAATTCACTCAAATGCTAATCCCCTTGAATTTAAAAGTAATCTACTCGACAGAGCGGGAGTGCTCTACATGCTGTGTTTCTGTTTATTAAAATACCTGCAATTCACACATCGGCAATGGCCTCCTGCAATCTTACTTTAGCAAATCCATAGGATCTTTATCAATTTAATTTGCAAGTGTGCTGTTGAAGTGATGGAACAGAGCAAAATATGGCCATAAAATTAGCAGCTTGATGAAAAATATATTTTTGTATACAGGGTGCACCCACTTTCATTAAAGTGGTTTATAGGGGTTTTATAGCCCCATACTTTTCAGACTATAAGACGCACTGGACTATAAGAGGGACACCAGGATTAGATAAGAAAATTGAAAAAATATGTTCTACTTATTAAACCATCCCTGGTGTTTTAATGAAGTGGAGGGGGTCAGGATCGCTCCGTTTTTGGAGTCTAGTGTAGTGTAGTATAATGGTTTTGGTCAGCTCCTATTAATCCTAGTGTACCATCGGCTGACCATGGTAACAAACAACAATGGTGCGTATCCAAGTAAATGTGACTCCTGTCATTACTCCGTGATGTCCTGCCATGCTTGTTCTGTTAGATTATTTATATTTTTAGGTATTTTTCTATCTACTATCCATAATCATGACATTATACAAGTATTCACACAGCTCTACAGCGCACGTTATACACACAGCCCTGCAGTACTGCTGCATACAAACTCACCTTTGCTGCACGCACATTATACACACACAGCTCTGCAGTATGCATATTATACAGAGACCCAGTTCTGCTGTATATGCATGCATACACATAAACACATCTTTAGACTTTTTCTTGCTAAAAAAATGTGTCTTATAGTCCAAAAATATGATACCTAATCACCATCACTGTATTCCAAGCAGCCAGAGTCCTGTCCCCGCTGCCTCCGGTGCCTTGTGGAATAGAAGTGTGGCATCCGGTCTGTCATCACATACTAGCTGCAGCCGTTCACTGGTTTCAGGGGTGATGTGTCCCCAAGCGGCACATGACCAGTAAGGAAGCAACTAAATTTGCTTTGGGGGTTGGGCAACCCATTTAAAATCTAGATGTGGCCTGGTCTCACAATGATCGCCTCTTGTGTTCTAGTCTGATCCAGCACCTTCATATTTGTACAGGACACATTATTATTGCTTATATATTTTATTTATTATTATTGTTATTTTTTTATTGGAACCTGTCACCATAAAAATGCTATCCAATATACCGGATCTCCTGGCATCATCAGATCAGAAGGGACTGAGCAGATTGATATATAGTTTTATGAGAAAAAATTCAGTATAACTTGTATTTTATTAATTTAATCCCCTAGTCATTCTCTGCTCTAAGTCCGCTGGGTGTACCTACTCCGTTATTAGCAGCCTTCCCTCTATAAGCATGCATGAAGAGAATCTTTTGGAGGGCAAACTGCAGAAAGGCTGCTAAAATATTAAAAATCTCATCTTTCCAATCCCCCTCAGATATAGTGCCGCTGCTCTAGCCTCTCAGTCAGTGAGTATCGGTGTTGTCTCCTATACAGCTGCAGCCAGTCACTGGCCACTAAGACCAGAAATTGGCTGCAGTAGTATTTGTGGCATCACCACTGCAGCCCGTCTAAGGCTCCTTTCACACTTCCCCAGCAGGGATCAGCAAAAAATGCTTCCGTCTAGATAATACAACCGGCTGCATCCGTTATGATCCGTTATTATCTTGAAAATAGCAATGACGGATCCGGCATTTACACCATTGTAAGTCAGTGGGTGCCGGATCTGTTTTCTATTGTGTCCGGTATGGGAACGCAACCAAACTGAACATAATGCATTCTGGTGCTCTCCGTTTTGTCCAATTCAGTTTTGTCTCCATTGACAATGAATCATCTGCCTGATCTCGTGGCTGCGGACAAGAATAGGACATGCTCTTTTTTGCTGGGCCGCAGAACTAAATGGATGCGGACGTGCAAATGGACCCCAAGAGGACAAAACCAGCAGCACTGGGTCTTGTAGAAATCCTGCAGTGAACACATGGGTTAATCTTCAGGGGTCTGGAGCTTAAAAGGGTTGTGCAAGCCATATATATTGATGACCTGTTGTCAGATAGGTCATTGATATCAGATTGGCAGGGGGCCTACACCAAGCACCCTCACCAGTCAGCTGTTTGATGAAGTGGCAGCAGTCCATGCGAATGCTGCTTCCTGTTCATCGCGCTACTCATCGTCTCATGTGGAACCAGTGCTTGTCATTACACTGCACAGTTGAGACGACGGCCAGTGTAATGAAGAGGAAGCAGTGCTTACATGGAGCGCCGCCTCTTATTCAAGCTGATTGGCAGGGGTGCCAGGTGTCAGACCCTGAGGATAGGTCATCGATATATAAGGCCTGCACAACCCATTTACAATCCTCCAGCCAGTTGTTTAACAGCCATACATGGGACAGTGCTGTGCTTCTGAGACACGTTAAAGGGGTTGTCCTCTTGTTTCCTATTCAGGGCCTATCCTCGGGATCTGATTGCCGCACAGTACCCCTCCCTCTCCCTCGCCAATCATCTATTTCAGAACAGCTCCATCCATTGTGTAGCTGACGGAGCTCTTCATTGCAGCACTGCTTCCATTGAAGTGTAAGGCTTCTCTCATTGGCATCAGGATTGTCCGGCAGGGGAAAAGCCTGCCGGATCCATCCTAACGTTTGCACACGTGTGCCGCCGGATGTCCTCTCCAGCCCCATTCACTATAAAGGGCCGGAGCAGACTTCCAGCAGCACACGTGTTCAAACGTTAGGACAGATCCGGCAGGCTATTCCCCTGCTGGACAATCCTAACTCCTGTGTGAACGAAGCCTAAGCTACGTAGTTTTGATGCTGACTCCTGGAGGAGGGGGTGGTTTTGCCCTCCCCATAGCCTATCCTGGGAGTAGAATTTCCTTTTAGAAGATTTCTTTATATATTTCTCTTGTAATAGGAGACAAAACAAGACCAAAAGAAAGGAGGAGGTGAAGGGGTTTATTTTTTTGTGCATTTTCTGTGTTTAGCGTTCCTTTCAGTGGATAATTTATCCTTCCACATTTTCTATGAGCACATTCCTACTGGAAAACCTCTTTAATTGTTACTATTCAAAAACTAACTTGTTGAAGTCATGATATGAATCTAAAACATAGTATAATGTCTGTCTACATACTAATAAGATCAGAATCCTAATGCAGCAGAATTCAGTTTTATTATAACATTCAATATTTCTGCATTGTAAACAGCTAGGAATACGTCAGCTGGTAATTATATATTACCCACTATGAACACAAGCCATTGCATTGTCACATTATAGCAGCTCGATTATACTCAATGTCACCTTGCCTTTTAGCATTTTTATTAATTAATATTCTAGGAAAGAGAAGCTGATCGCTGGTGGGGAACAGATTTCGCAAACCAGAATCAACTGTATAAAACATAATATTCCTTTCTGTTTTTTTTTTTTTTTTTTTTTTTTCTTTGCAACGCACAGCCTGCTCAAGGTTTGCCTTTTAACTTTCCCACTTTAAATGGTTATCTCTAGTTTTAAGCCCATGGCAATATGGTCCTCAGCGTTGATTGGTGAAACACTTAAAATAAAAAAAAAATAAAAAAGTAATTGTTTTATAAGTATCTTTCAAGCAACAATATGCCCACACGTTTCACAGTACACCTCACAAAGTACGATGACATTTGGGAAATGAAAGCGAAAACTTCAGAGAATCTGTCAAGGTTGGAAATGCCAGAATGAACATTAATTTAACTCAGGTTAATAATAGGAGCAAAGTGGAGAAGTGAAGTTAGTCGCTGGAGGGAAGGCAAAGATTTGCTGTTTAAAGAAGGGGGAAAAACAACAAAAAAAAATAGAAGGCTAAACGTGTAGATAGTTGTTTCCTCCAGAATTATGCTGATGAAGGCTGACATTTTTCTCATTGACTGCAAGGCTTTTACCTTTACCGTAGAGGCTTTTGACTGAAAAAGAAAGAAAGGAAAGAAGTAGATTCATGACAAGGATGATCCCTGTGTGCATAAGATCTTTGCTCGCCTCTACAGAACTGTCTTAAAGTGGTGTTCCCCTCTTAAAACATCGCTAGAATATGCCATCAATGTCAGATAGGTGCAGGCCCCATCTCTAGGACCTCCACTGACCTCCACAATGGGACCCCTGACATTAAAGAGATAACAAAGAGCAGGCACAGCCACCCTCCGAGTGCTGGCTTGGCTATTTCCAGCAGTCCGGTAGCGGAGAATGGAGATGTGGCCATAAATGTGCGGTGCGCTCTCCATTCAGCACAATAGGGCTTCCAAAAATAGCTAGATGTGCTCGCTCGGCTATTTTCGAAGCTCTCATGGCAGTGAATATAGAGCATGCCGTACCACTTCGGGGGCCCCATACTGGAGATATTTATACAATATTATAACGATATGCCATCAGTGTCTGCCAACACTTTTAACTCGCCCACATGCAAGAGTAGCCACCGGCTATCAATTGGGAAAACGGCCATTTTGAATAATGGATGGTCACCCTGGACCCTGGGCCATCTCTTCTCCTGATAGATGAGGCCTAACCTACTATTAATGCACAAGATGGGAACATTCCTCCAATTAAAAATAAAACTTAAAATTAAAGCCCTTACAGGCTTGCATCTGTCCTTTGACCTTTTTTTGGTGTGTGTGTATGTATGTGTGTGTATATATATATATATATATATATATATATATATATATACTGTATGTACAGTACAGACCAAAAGTTTGGACACACCTTCTCATTCAAAGAGGTTTCTGTATTTTCATGACTATGAAAATTGTAGATTCACACTGAAGGCATCAAAACTCTGAATTAACACATGTGGAATTATATACTTAACAAAAAAATGTGAAACAACTGAAAATATGTCTTATATTCTAGGTTCTTCAAAGTAGCCACCTTTTGCTTTGATTACTGCTTTGCATACTCTTGGCATTCTCTTGATGAGCTTCAAGAGGTAGTCACCGGAAATGGTATTCCAACAGTCTTGAAGGAGTTCCCAGAGATGCTTAGCACTTGTTGGCCCTTTTGCCTTCACTCTGTGGTCCAGCTCACCCCAAACCATCTCGATTGGGTTCAGGTCTGGTGACTGAAGGCCAGGTCATCTGGCGTAGCACCCCATCACTCTCCTTCTTGATCAAATAGCCCTTACACAGCCTGGAGGTGTGTTTGGGGTCATTGTACTGTTGATAAATAAATGATGGTCCAACTAAACGCAAACTGGATGGAATAGCATGCCGCTGCAAGATGCTGTGGTAACCAAGCTGGTTCAGTATGCCTTCAGTTTTGAATAAATCCCCAACAGTGTCACCAGCAAAGCACCCCCACACCATCACACCTCCTCCTCCATGCTTCACGGTGGGAACCAGGCATGTAGAGTCCATCCGTTCACCTTTTCTGCGTCGCACAAAGACACGGTGGTTGGAACCAAAGATCTCAAATTTGGACTCATCAGATCAAAGCACAGATTTCCACTGGTCTAATGTCCATTCCTTGTGTTCTTTAGCCCAAACAAGTCTCTTCTGCTTGTTGCCTGTCCTTAGCAGTGGTTTCCTAGCAGCTATTTTACCATGAAGGTCTGCTGCACACAGTCTCCTCTTAACAGTTGTTGTAGAGATGTGTCTGCTGCTAGAACTCTGTGTGGCATTGACCTGGTCTCTAATCTGAGCTGCTGTTAACCTGCGATTTCTGAGGCTGGTGACTCGGATGAACTTATCCTCCGCAGCAGAGGTGACTCTTTGTCTTCCTTACCTGGGGCGGTCCTCATGTGAGCCAGTTTCTTTGTAGCGCTTGATGGTTTTTGCTACTGCACTTGGGGACACTTTCAAAGTTTTCCCAATTTTTGGACTGACTGACCTTCATTTCTTAAAGTAATGATGGTCACTCGTTTTTCTTTACTTAGCTGCTTTTTTCTTCCCATAATACAAATTCCAACAGTCTATTCAGTAGGACTATCAGCTGTGTATCCACCTGACTTCTGCCCAACACAACTCATGGTCCCAACCCCATTTATAAGGCAAGAAATCCCACTTATTAAACCTGACAGGGCACACCTGTGAAGTGAAAACCATTTCAGGTGACTACCTCTTGAAGCTCATCAAGAGAATGCCAAGAGTGTGCAAAGCAGTAATCAAAGCAAAAGGTGGCTACTTATATATATATAAATTGGAGTAATGCACACCATTATTTTTACTATGTCAACATAGCACTATGGTGTGCAATGTGCCCCCTCCCACACAGACACATATACACACACTCCATTTCCTCCACTGTCTGTAGAGACATAGCTATATAGTTCTATGAAGTAGGGATAAATAAATAAAAAGCTCTATGACCCATGGGGCTGCCCTAAAGCAATTTTCTTAATGTTTTCTAAATGCTGTTAAAAGCAGCTCGGGCAAGATGGCCGTCCCCATAATCATGTTCAGGAAATAGGATAAATAAAGCTATAAAGCTGCAATCAGAAAATAGCAGTAGATTAGAAAAAAAGGATATATATATATATATATATATATATATATATATATATATTTATATATATATCTGGTTTTAACTGACAGATAAATTTTTTGGTGACACATAGACATAAAGAAGAGCATCATGAAGATACTTTCTTCTCAAGCTTCTCTCACAATAAAGCGTTATCACTGGCAGCCATATTGTACGTTTCCCCTACAGGCCACTGCATAATTTCAGTGATGAGGAGATTAAAGGCAGTCAAGCATATGTGCTGCCTTTCCATTCTAGAACTGGTGGAGTCCCAAGTGGTGGAGCCTCCAGCAATCATACATGCATATATTGTGGATGGGAATAACCCTCTTTGATCTCTCTAATTAGCCAAATGGTATAGTTTTTGTTCTGGATAATAGAAAAAAAAGAACTGACCATGTAATATGCAGCTCTTACATAGGAGAGCATATTGAGTGAAGACGTGAACATATTTGCAGATTTGCTTTTAAGGGGTTTTCCAATGCTTTAATATTGATGACCTGTCCTCTGGATGGTCAACAGTATCTGATCAGTGGGGGTCCAATACCTGGGAGAATGTAGCGACTCTCACAGAAGCGCCACTGCCTTTTCACTGCTTTCCCTAGGTCATTGACAACGCGTTCATCGGCCACATGGCCTAGGCGCAGCTCAGCTCCATAAAAGTAAATGGGGCTGAGCTGCGATACCGAGCACAGCCACTGTACTGTGTATGGCGCTGTTCTTGGTGAGCACTGAGAAGTCTACGGCGCTCACAGGAGCGCTGGTGTCTTATCAAGCAGCTGATTGGAGGGGGTCCTGGTGTCAGACCCCCACCGATCAGATACCAATCATCTATCCAGAGGATAAGGCATCAGTATTAATTCTTAGATAACCTTTTAACCCTAAGTCCACATGTGGCAGAATTTGTCTGCTATGGATTTCAAAACATCTGTAATGATAAAATTCACTTGTGAAATGTGTTTTTTAAGCAGATTCTGTTGCTGATTTACCCCAGATTTCACCCTACACGTTAAAAGAATAAAATCTGTGCCTTTTCACCAATATCACATGCATACTGAGCACTCGGAAATCCACAGCTTCTCATATTTCTGTGCAGAACCTTTTCTACAATGGATGAAGTTTAAATACCCCATCCAGATATGTTCTACTATACACTGTGGCTGGATTGCAGTGGGGAATCTGCACAACAAATGTGTTGCAATTCCACAACCACTAAACATTTTTGATAACTAATTTGATGAAAATCTTATACATGCTGGCAATTTTTTATTTTATATAACACCACCGACCATTGATATAACCAGATTATCCCGCCTCCTCCTATTAACATTTTTGTCATCTATTTTCTCTAATATGTCTATTGTGGACAAAAAAGTAAGGGCTAATTTATTAAAGAAGCACTCCCACAAAGCTTTTTATTCTCTGACCTGTTAGAAAGGTGCATGATGTAATCTGTAGTGAATGTAATCTTCTCATCAGTGACTGCATTTGTGAGTTATAACCTCCCTTCTGATCATTAGCTGTGTCATATGACCAACACTCTGACCTCCAACTGACATAGAACAGGAGGTCAGTTACTTTTCTATTCATTTCTAGGAGACTGATATTGAGGCTCCATAGGAATACATAGAGAAGTGCAGTGTTGGTCACATGACACAGCTGAGAATCAGAAGGGAGGGGATAACTCAGAAATACAGTCACTGGTTGGAAGATTACCTTCACTACAGTTTTGCTTATTTAATTTTCAACAGTAATATATTATTTAAAAAAAAACCTGCAATGCAGTGGTTCTACTATTGGATGTTTTCTGTCCTGTATTCTGATACCTGATCACTAACAGATGCAGCCGAGCTAAACTTGATGGTTAACCCGTTAAGTAAAAAATGGCAAGAAAAGGATAACTAACTTTTCAATGGATTTGAATGGCTTTTGTCAAGAGATAATCGAGATAACACCATGCCATGTGTTATCAGAGTAAATCTGCATACTGTATCCATAATTATCCTAGGCAGCCTGAATTACCATCTGTTCCTGTTCTGTTCTCATTTTGGCTTAAAGGGGTATCCCGCTCTTTAACCGTTTTTTGGTTGCACCTCCCCCCACCCCACCAGACCTCTGAAGGGAAGCATACTTACTTGACCGCTGTCGCTTGGGTTCTCCTTCATCCAGAACTTTGTTTGCTGCTCTACAGTCCCACTTGTCAACTGCCAGACTATACGGGGGTCAAATGTGCCACTGCCTTATATCACCACTGTGGGCCAGTCATTGGCTTCAGTGGCACACATGGCCCCCTTACATTTCAGGTACTGGAGCGCAGCGAACACAGAGTTGGAACAAGGGAGCCAGAACCATGGGGGGGGGGGTTTTTTGACCAAAACACTGTAAAAAATCTGGACAATGCCTTTAAAAAAGAAATATAAGTCAAGAACAGAAAAAAATAATACTGAATAGAATTATTCTCCTACAGCAAATCAGGATCAGGTTACTTTTCAAGAAGATACATTTTTTTCCTGTTATTCCCCGTTGTCTATTGTACCGTGATTGTTTTTGAAATTGCTTCTTCTCTGTGAAATTCATGTTTCTTATGGGGTAAATTTATATTTCTTTGCTTTTGTGTCTCCAAACAAATATTCTAATAAAATATTTTTTTTTTCTTATAGCTGGGAAGTTTTAAGATTTTTGCTCTCCAATTTGCGGTGGTGGATTGAAGAATATGGTTTTGACGGCTTCCGTTTTGATGGGGTCACATCTATGCTTTATCACCACCACGGAATTGGTAAGTGTTTTTTTGGTGTTGTTTTGTGTTTTGCAAGTTAAAGAGCATGTATAACTTAATTTTATAATTTTATTTTTCATTTTATGATTATAGTTTTAGTTTCAGTAGTTTTAGTATTTAGTAGTTTAGTTTTTAGTAGTTTTGGTATTTAGATTATGGGGACATTCACTTTGAATGTCACTGTTACAAGCATTCGGTGTTTCTTGAGGAGAGAGGGGCAGCTATAGTCACATTTGATTGTACATATGCTTTCTGATAACAAAGAGCTTAAAGGGGTTGTCCAAGTTATGAAAAAAAATATAGCACTGTAAATCTGATGGGCAGCAATATATAACTAAGTTCAGCAAGTTTTAGGCAAAAAAATATATATTTCCTCATTTCCCTGGTTCTCTTCTGGCCTTTGTTTACATGCAGTAATAACAATCTCTGCCCCTCCCTCCTTCTCTGCAAAGGCAGTGAATACAAGAGCTGAGTGACATGTCAGCCTGCTGGAATACTCAGCAGCATGTTGTATGTGTAGGACTACAAGTCCCAGCTGTACAATGACACTGCTGATACACACAGGAAATTCTCCCTACCTGTTCTTGTACAATACAATTCTTTTATAGCTCCTTGCCCAGCATTTGTCTCCTCTCACTGCTGCAGCTACTATTTGTTGTAAAGCCTTGAGCCCTCAGTGTGTTCTGGCTGAAGGGGTTAATGTTTTATCTGAAGGAATCCAGGGAGAGAGCAGATAGCAGGAGCCCGGCAAAGAAAGGGGGCGTGGCCAGTGACGTCTCGTGTACAGACTGTTATCTGAACTCTGAGGCTTGTGCACGAAACATCACAGACCAGGGAGATAAGGTGACATCACAGGTCATGTGACCCTCAGTCAACTCTGAGAAACCAGCAGCTTTAGAAACACAAAGTATATGGGAAAGTTGTTATACCTGACAGGTTAGAAACATATAAAGAACAAAAAAATAACTCGGACAACCCCTTTAAAGGGGAAGTCCCATTTTGTGATGCTAAGATGCATCCTCTGTGGGAGTTGAAGTTCTCCTCACCCAAAAGGGTTCCTCCGGTAAGATAGTCACTTGTGGCTTGAAAGTCACTCTCACTTGCAGTCTGTCCCCTATTCCATTGGGGACAGAAAATTGCTTGCCATCAAGTTGGGTTTTGAAGAATGGAAGCATCTGGAGGGCATCCTCCATCCTGTCATTTACACAGACAAGAATAACTTGGCCTATCTTCAGTCTGACCAGTGTCTCAACCCTTGCCAGACCAGTGGTCGCCTAAGGCCTGGCAAAGGTTCAGATGCTGGCTGGGTAGACAAGCCCCAGCACATCATTGATTCAACCCGCATTGTTGTCTCTGTCGCTCAAGTTCTGCTTAAAAGGGTATTCCAAGACTTGAATACTGATGACCTATCCTGCCTCCACTGCCTTCTCAGACAGCTGATCCACGGGAGTCCTGGGTGTCGAACTCCAGCCATTCAGATAGTGATGACCTATCTAGAGGATAGGTCATCAATATTAAATTCTTGGAAAACCCCCTTTAAGGACATTTCGTCTGGCAAGACTTGTGTCCGCTTGGCCATGAGGAATCAGGTCATGGCTTGGGGGCATCACTCTGAAATCGCAAGTCACCCTGGTCTTTGCAAGACTGCTAGCCTAATTGCCAGACATTACTGGTGTCCTACAGTTTCTTAAGATATCCAGGAATATATAGCCTCCTTCACCACCTGTGCCCAAAACAAAGACCTGCAGGAGTTTTACTTCCCTTGCTGGTGCCTGATGCCCTGTGGCAACACATGATATCAGCTTAGGGGCTGAGTCTATTTTTCTTCTGTGTACCATCAGCACCTGTTCATTTTTATGGGGCTAAGCACACATACGGATTTTTGTCCACATGTCCATTCCGCAAATTTTAGAGCAGGTCCTCTTCTTGTCCTTATTGTGGATGAGAAGAGCACTTTCTATTATTGGGATGCACAAGAAGGTATCCATATTTTGGGGATCTGATCGATATATAGACACCACTGTGTGCATGAGGTCTAAAATGTGAAACATCTTCATGCTGTAAGATTATTTTTAAAACTCATTCCAGCATTGGAAAGTTTATTGTGATTGCCCCATTTCAATAGTTTAACACACTTAACGTACATTTCAAATTTCTTTTGACATATTCCTGCTTGGTATAGCTCACAACTGAATAGTGCAACAGTTACAATGACTCTTAATTAAAATGCCCGTAGCCACTTATGTCTAACATTTCTGATTTCTACTTGTAATCCTACATTAGATGGTCCTTAAGGAATCTCTTGCTACTTTGCTGAAAAGTATTATAGCATTACTTAAAAAGAAATCTGCTAATTTATTAATGAATTAATGGAAATTGTTATCTCCGCTTTAGTATTAGTGGTCAGAAAATTCTGGGCTGTCTGCAAGGGAAATGTAGTTTCTACGACCGTCTGCAGACTAATTTATCACGAGAGCAATACATAGGATTTTGATAAGTTAGCGGGGGAGAAGGGTCACAGACATACGTGACACACTTTGGTAAAAAGTTTTTATTGGCACCCTATGTGGGTCAACCCCTCAGCTGGCAACTACTACACCAGAAGAGCTTGATATTGTCCCTTGTTCAAGAGTATATCCATGCAGATAGGTGCCGGGAACTGTGTCTGGATCCAATCAGCTGGCCAAGGTGCAGATGTTTAGGTAGATCAGGGTGGATTGGCCATAGACCTTACAGGGAAGTTTTCCGATGAGCCGACGCTCAGCGGGCCACCTGAGCCCCCTTCACGGCCAGCCAGTGGAAATTTTTGGGGATGTTTTTTGTGCTGCTGGCAGCAGTATTTTGTGATGGACTGTGGTATTTGTCTCTGTTGGGGAGGTATAATCTGCCACAATATGGTATTGCTGGACCTGACTACAAAACAGGGCCATTGTTAGTATTTTTCCAGGGCCACTTTAAATTCCCAGTCCGCCCCGAGATAGATATTTTGGACAGATAGAAACTTGGGTCGGAACACTAAACATCTCAAAAGATAATTGAATCCACTATAGGGGCAGAATGTGTGGTATCCACATATTACCTTCCTGGTAGTCATATAGAGACTGTTGGTTTCACTGATGTTATTCAGATCTTTCACCTGTGGATTAAGGGATCCAATAACCATAGGCGGTTCATGAAGAACCAAATGTATTTAACCTGAACAGACATTTAATGGGCATCTGCAGTATATGTCGATCGACACTATGGAGGTAGCGGGTGGTGCATGTGTCCTACGGCAGGCGTCCCATAAAAATAGCTATAAAAAAGGACCGGCACTCACTATTAATTTCTTTTGGAATGCTTGGTTTATTGCCACATATTAGTGACGTGTTTCGGCACAATCTGTGCCTTCCTCGGACTGTGGAACTAATATGTTGCAATAAACCAATCATTCCAAAAGAAACTAATAGTGAGTGTCGGTCCTTCTTTATAGCTATTTAAAAGGCATCTGTCAGAAGATTTGTACCTATGACACTGGCTGACCTGTTACATGTGCACTGAAGGCATCTGTGTTGGTCCCATGTTCATATGCGCCCTCGTTGCTGAGAAAAATCGAATTTTAATATATGCAAATGAGCCTCTAGGAGCCACAGGGGGCGTTGCTGTTACACCTAGAGGCTGAGCTCTCTCTGCAACTGCCACACCTTCTGTATTTTGATTGACAGGCAAGGCATGATCACGTTTACATTCCCTGGCCTTGTCAAAGTGCAGAGAACGCGGCAATTGCAGAGAGAGCAGACCCTCTAGGTGTAATGACAACGCCCCTGTTGCTCCTAGAGGCTCATTTGCATATATTAAAACATATTTTTTTCTCTACAATGCAGGCACATATGAACACGGGACCAACACAGATGCCTTCAACTGCCAAGTGCACATGCAGCAGCTCATAGGCACAGGAGCCACCATATTTTTTTTTTTTTGCCAATTAAAACCAAGTCATGATGCGCTTTCTTTTTTTCTAATTAGTATTTATTTTCTGATTGTCTATTTTTACTCTGTTTTCTGTGCAATATTATAGGGGCAGGCGTCTTCAGAGAAATGCTTTACAGCAGCAACATGGGCAATAGACACAATAGACTGCAGGGGATTTATTGATGTCTACGGTAGAATTTTCTAGGCATGTTCTGTAATGGCTACAGTTCTCACTGTGCAGGGAGAGGCAGTTGATAAAAATGTTTAAAGGGGTTGTATCACTTCAGTAAGTGGCATTTATCATGTAGAGAAAGTTAATACAAGGCACTTACTAATGTATTGTGATTATCCATATAGCTTCCTTTGCTAGCTGGATTTATTTTTCTATCGCATTTTACACTGCTCGTTTCTATGGTTACAGACCACCCTGTAATCCATCAGTGGTGGTCGTGCTTGCACAATATAGGAAGCACCAGCTTATGTGAGCTCCCATGGTCCCGGCCACCAAAGAGGCTGATGCTTTTTCCTATCGTGTGCAAGCACGACCACCATTGATAGATTTCAGGGTGGTCTGTAACCATGGAAACGAGTAGTGTATAATGTGATAAAAAACGAATCCAGCCAGCAAAGGAAGCAATCTGGAGAATTACAATACACTAGTAAGTAGCTTATATTAAAGGGGTTCTGCAGTTGTTCATCAGCATCTGATCGGCCGGGGTTTGACACCCGGGACCCCGCCGATCAGCTGTTTGAGAAGGCAGCGGCGCTGCAGGAGCGCCGCGGTCTTCTCTGTGTTCTTTTCAGGCCCAGTGACGTCACGACTAGTATCACTGGCCTGGGCGGAGCTAAGCTCCATTCATGTGAACAGAGCTTAGCCCCGCCCAGGCCAGTAATAGTAGTCGTGACGTCACTGGGCCTGAGGAAAACACAGAGAAGGCCGCGGCGCTCCCGGAGCGCGGCTGCCTTCTCGAATAGCTGATCGGCGGGGGGTCCCGGCTGTCGGACCCCGGCCGATCAGATGCTGATCTATCCAGAGGATAGATCATCAGTTTTAAACAACTGCAGAACCCCTTTAACTTTCTCTACATGATGAATGCCACTTGCTGAAGTAACACAACCCCTTTAAGATAAAACTTGATTTAAACAATAGGTGACACATTCCCTTTAAGAATAGAAGATTTAATTACACTCTGTTTTTTTAGGATGCGGATTCACTGGCGATTATAATGAATATTTTGGCTTACAAGTGGATGAAGACTCCCTTGTCTACCTCATGATAGCAAATCATATGACCCATTCCCTGTACCCAGACTGCATTACAATAGCAGAGGTATGTAACATTGTGGTTTACACTTATTTTTTGAGAGTTTTGTGGAGGAAAATATTGATTTGGATGTGTTGTGTGCTGGTATAATCCTGTACAGATGCCAACCTTCTAAAACAAATTTCAGTACAGGACTGTGTAATACAGTTTTAATGGTTGGATTTTGCTATAAAAGAACATGTTTAATGCCATCACAGAACTGGCAGATAGGGTTCGATTTCCTCAAACAAATCTGACATTTTACATTGTTTAACATATAATTGAGTTTGAGCCCAAATGTGACATTCACGCCTTTGATGTATTATACCTGCAACTCAGAAGGCATTTCACTGTATTTGGTAATTGAATTTTAATTAAAACCAAAGCAACTCTGGATATACAAGTATATAATGGAGAAGTCGCTTTTAAGACCCATTTATGCAGGACTATGGATGGCCAGATGAGCACTCATTCCCATCATTGCCCCATGTAAATATGCTCAGCAATCATCCGGCAAACGAGCAGTCAGTGATTGCATCTTTTATGCGGGCATAAAACAGATTGTCAGCGACACTTCTTCCCGTACAAACAGAGGATACGTTGCCGTAAAACAATGTAATTGTGTGAATAGGGGTTTGAAAGAACAATCTCAAAAAGGATTGATTGGTTAAACCCCTAACAATAATTGCCAAACAAACATGAATGTAAAACCACCACCGATTGACTTTCTATACGGTCACTGTGCACTCATTCGGGCAAATCTTGTGCCCGTGTAGAATGAAAGAAGAAAGTCTGCAGCTTTAGTATTGCAAGCAAAAATCCCCTAACCAGGCCAGAACTACAATACTCAAAAACCTTAAAGTGACAATTGAAAGCGACAGCAAGGAGAGGCAACAGCAAGGCGACCCTCAAAAGGGACAGGGTTTTGCAGGTGGTGGCCATAGACAATGACCCTTCTTATGCTTTCTGACTGATTCTTCTATAGTTTTGCCTTTTGCTAATGTCTTTTTCACTACTGGTAGCATGAGAAGGTACTTGCAACCCAGTCAGGTTGCCTAGATGATACCAGGACATGGGAAGTTACATGAGGAAAGCTAGACAGGGGAGCAAAAGGGCATCAACCCAGCATCAGGATTGCTATCTACTCCTTTGTGCAAGGAGGAGCACTCCCAGAGCCCTACAAAATGACCTCCAGCCGTCTACTGGTCTTCATACAGACTGACTCCTTGAGGATTGCATGAGGGCCCGACGTCGTTTTTTTTAGATCTGTGTGTCACGAATGTACCGATACACATGGACGTCTCCACGACAGTGAGTGGCAGGAGATCTTTTAGACTGGCAACACATGTTTTGATCTGACATGTTTACCTTGTGGATCAATAGGCGTCTGTGTTGTTGATGTTACTGGCCACAACCTTAGCTTCCAGGTGTTGCTATTGGGGTCATTTAACTTCCCTATTTATAGTTGTTTCTCCCACTATGCTGTGTGGTTTATAGCTTCAGTTGGACCTGTGGATAGATGGTGTTTTGATCTCGGCGGAGTTCCTTGTGCTGCCACAGCTTCTTGAAAGTTAAGTGTTACCTTTCCCTTTTGTTTCTTATTTTTGCTTTTCTGTTTGTTGCATTTCCTATTCCTTTTTTATCAAGCCTCAGGGTGACTCCTTTTCACCCTTCCTTTGGAGGAACGGGCTGTCTCTTTCCTGTCATTAGTACCAGGGTCCTTTAGGGTGAGATAGGACTTTAGGTATTCCTGCATATGAACTCATCTACCTTTGGGGTTTGTTCATACTGGTCGTCAGTCGGGTCTTTGGTTGGGGTTTACACTAGGAGGCGTCCATTTTCCTTCCCTAGTTTTTAGGCCTTATTTCCTTTTCCTTTCCCTCCTATATTCGGTGTGGGGTGTCCCTCTCCCACCAGAGCGTGACACTATGTTCAGAGCTCAGCACCGTGCATTCAGTTGCATTACTAGAGAACACTAGATTTGGCAGGTGTCCCATTGTCTTCACAGATGAGAGCAAGATCACACTGAACGCATGACAGACATGTAAGATTTTGGAGATGAACATTATGCTGCCTGTAAAATCATCTAGCATGACCTGTTTCTCAGTGGGTCTGAGCAGGCATATCTTTAGAGGGTCCTACAAACCTCCACTTGATAGCCAACAGTACCCTGACTGCTGTATCGGAATGAAATCCTCAGAGCTTTTGAAAGACCTTATGCTGCCACAGTGGTCCACGGGTTCCTCCTGTTGCAGGACAGTGCCCAGTCTCATTTGACCAACATGTGCTGGCAGTTACTGGATGATAAAGACATTGATGCCATTGACTGGCCAACAGGTGGATTCCCATCATAGCGATCAATATTTATTTATTTTACTTATATAGTGCTAACCTATTCCACAGCGCTTTACAGACATCATCATTCCTTTCTGTCCCCCAATAGAACTCACAATGTAAGTTCCCCATCAGGATGTCTTTTGGGCCGTGGGAGGAAACCTGACTGGAGAAGACTCACACAAACACAGGGAGAACATGCAAACTTCATATGTTGTCCTTGGTCAGATTCAAACCTAGAGTTCGATTCCATACACTGTTAAGTTCCGATACACAGTTGATCGAGATGGAGGGAGAAGCCAGACCTCCACTGATCTCATTGATCACTGGGTTAGTCCCGGAAACTACTTTAGGGTAGTGTTGAGCGAACTTGTGTTTCAAGTTCAGTGTGCAAGGTTCGGGTTCTCTAAGAATTCCATTATGAATTCCGCTACCACGGACCATAAGTTATGCTTTGTGGTAGCAGAATCCATAACCTAATTCTTAGATAACCCAAAACTTGTACTCTGAACTTGAAACACAAGTTCGCTCATCCCTACTTTATGGCTCATGTACACGAGCATGTGTGGCCCATGCCCTTATTGCAGCCCGTAAATAGCAGGTCTGCAATATACGGGCATCGGCATGTTCATGTTCTATTTTTTTGCTGTGTGGACTGAATCTTGCGGATCACTGACCCATTTAAGTGAATGGGTCCACAACGTTGCCCATGCATTGTGGAACGCCATTTGCGGTTCTCAGCACCAGCCACACACATTTGTGTGCATGAGCCCTTAACCTGATATACCGGGATAATAGGAAGAGGTCATATCTTGAATTCCTCTTTCAGACCTATTTGCAAATCACTAACCCCTTTATTTATTGTTTCATCCCCATTATTCCCTTCATTCCTTTAGGAGCTTGCACCAGATCTTTTAGAATTATTTGTTCCAGTAGGAAACTTCTTTTCCCCTCTGGATCTGCCCTTGATAAATGGCTGACATAGAAAGACAATAAGCACAGATTTGAAAATATTGCTCAGCCTTCTTACTCGTGACCATAACATTTTAATTTTAGCATGCTGTGTAAGAGACAATGCAATGTCTGAAATCAATGGTCATTGAAATAACCTTGTTTCCTACTGCTACGGCTTTGCAAAAGACAGAAAAAAAAATGGAAAGTGTTTCGATGTTCTTGCTGTGCAAGCAGGCAATATTAATTTTCTGAAAACTAGTCTTTTGGGGGAAATTATGTATCCGTACATGCTTCCTATTGAATTCTTATGCCAAGACACAAGCTGAATGCAATCAAAGAATTGATGAATGATGGCTACATTATGGGATTATTGTACAACACACAGAGCCGAGTAATTTGTTTTTAATGTTTGTGTTAAGTATGAGAGCTGTATCATGCATCACTATGGTCTGTAAGCACACTTGGTATCAAGATAAGGCAGAGTGGCAACTTTTACTGCAGGGCAGCCCTGCTGGACTTCTCATTGTGGCCTGTACTGCTACTACTATATTTTTCTGGGCTGTCGGCAACACATCATGTTATCCCTTACAGTCAGTCTCCAGGGGTTTTGCTACACAGACCAGTGAACTGTGTAACTCGTCACATTGACCATTCAGAACTTGTTGATGCCCATCCTTTCCAGACTCCAGGCTGAATTATACAAGGTATAAGGGCAGAAGGGACAGTCGCCTAGGGGTCGCTATCACCTTTTCCTTTAGCACCCATTAGCCAGAACTGGAAGTTTCATAACATTTTAGAGTAACTTTTTGAGCTAGAAATTGAACTTAAATTAGTTTTTTGAGATTTTAATACTGATGACCTGTCTGGCACCCAGGACCCCAGCCAATCAGCTGTTTGAAAAGGCACTGGCGCTCCTGTTAGCGCCGTGGCTTTCTCTCAACTTTTCCTAGGCCAGTGACGACCCGTTCATTGGTCACGTGGCCTAACTTCAGCCCTTTAGAAGTAAATAGGGCTGAGCATGATACCAAGCACAGCCGCTATTGTGAAAGAAATTGAGTAGTTGATGAACAAAATTGTGCTAAATTGTATGTAATTATCAAATAGTCTCCATCTTCTTTATTAATCTCCATTTTCTGCAGCTTTATGCTTAAAATAAATGAGTCAACATCACTTGATTTGTTACAGGAAGTTAGCTAGGCCATGCGAAATGAGGAACTTGGCGGAATTTGATATATTTGGGCATGGAATTTTCCTGATAGATGAGTAATGCATGTGTGTCTATGTGTCATTATCCATACCATTATGTTTTCTGATTAGTTGCTATGATGGGTACTTGTATGCTTGTGATTGGATATATTAAAATTGATGGCTAAAGGAGGGTGGCTAAATCCACCATGTACATCTAATAAAATAGACTCTCTGGACGTGGCTCAGGAGATAACCGTTTGACCAGCAGATTGTTGTCTGGGTGTTCGATTCTTAGGCCGGCTGCATCCCCTGGAACCTGGGGGCAAACTTATTAACATAATTTAAATCCCACAGACAAGAGAGTGTAGTCTCCTAGTTTGGGACTTGTCCTAAATTGCAATGACACTATACCATGAACAGTGCTGTGCTTGGTAAGCACAGAGAAGGCCTCAGAGACCAAAGGAGCACCGGCTTTCCCAGACAGCTGATTGGTGGGGTCTCAGTTGTCAGACCTCCACGATCAGATACTGATGACCTATCCAGAGGATCGGTCGTCAGTAGTAAAGTCTCAGAAAACCCTTTTAAGAATAGAGTGTAGTACTGAATGTCACCAATTATAGGTGAGTCCCCATGAAATTGTTTGCTAAGGAACCTCCACCAACCTTGATTTTGTCTTGTTCCCATACATAACTGTTTTGTTTTTGTTTCTTTTCCCACACAGTTCTAGGTAAGCTGGGTAAAAACCCCTATAGGAGCTGTAACGGCTGCAGCACCAGTCCTCCCCCAAAGATAGATAAAACCCAAATGGCAGAATTGAGCACTGTGCCCCTTCAGCTTTCATGAGTTCTGCTCATTTTTCCTCTGAGAACCAAGCATGTGGTATATGGCTCCATAGAAAGTATATGTGATCCGTACACCAAAGCCTCGGCTCTCAGAGGAGAACTGAGAAAGCCACTGAAAGTCAAAGGGCACAGTGTTCACAGGAGCACTTTCGCCCCTTAATTATGGCATACGTCATCAAACATTTTCAACAGGGTTTGTTATGTACACCTTCGGAGGGAATTTTTTTTTATGATTGCATTGTACTCATTTTGGGCTAAAATCATTTTTTTAAATTAGTCTTTATTAAAAATATTGAGCCGTCCCTTCACAAAGGGTTAACTGTTTAGCAATGTGAATCGGGCTTCTTACTTTCACTTTGTGCCTCTAATAACCCTTATCTGTCAATTACTAAGAGGTCATAAACACCTATTTAATCCACAATCTTATCAGTATGATAAGAATTGAGCTATAATGAGTGTTTATAATGTCAGAGAGCAGAGATAAGGAGCCTGTCAGATAACTGGCTGACGGGAAAAAATGTAAAGGTCCACTCAATTACTTAACTTACCGTGTTTTTTGCCCTATAAGCCGCACCGTCCCATAAGATGCATCTAGGTTTTACAGGAGGACAATAAGAAAAAATATTTTTCACCCGACCTCCGCTCACAGCCCCAATCAGACCCCCAATAAGACCTCAGATCAGACCCCAATGTGAATAACCCCCAATCAGATCTCAGATAAGAGCTCCATGCCTCTCATTTCAGCCCCCAATGCCTCCTATATCAGCCCCTAATGCCTCCAATATCAGCCCGTAATGCCTCCAATATCAGCCCCCAATGCCTCCAATATCAGCCCCCAATGCCTCCAATATCAGCCCCCAATGCCTCCAATATCAGCCCCCAATGCCTCCAATATCAGCCCCCATGCCTCCTATATCAGCCCCCGTGCTTCCTATATCAGCCCCCATGCTTCCATCAGCCCCCAATGCCTCTATCAGCCCTCAATATTAGCCCCATGCCTCCATCAGCCCCCAATATGAGCCCCCACTGCCTGTATCAGCCCCCAGCCGCGGAGAATATAAAATAAATAAAGCACTTACCTCTCCTGCTCCTGGACGCTGCCGCTCCTCTCCACCCGTGCTGTGCTTCCTCCTCCTCCTTCGGCTGTGCTGTGATCTGACGTGCACAGCGTGAGGCCACAGAGCGCCCACACGCTGTGCACAGCCCTTCACAGCCGAGCGGAGGACCAGGAAGCGGTAAGTACAGCTCCTTCATCGCTTCCCTTAATGGAAGCGCTCATTAGCATTCGCCCCATAAGACGCAGATACATTTTCCCCCTACTTTTGGGGGAAAAAAATGCGTCTTATAGGGCGAAAAATACGGTATATGCTTTAGTTTTTAAGAAACTGCCTGAAGTATGTGGGACACCAAGTTGCACTCCTGATTTACCTTTGTGGTATATGCAGTCCCGAATGTCTCTCCAAATGTATAAATTAGAAACTGTTTTGTCAGTAAGAAATTATATTTGTATTGGGTCTAGTAGTAAAATTATGCAACTGGGGAAACTGCAGTAAGGAATATTTGTTTTTTTTATGTTTTATTTTATTTTTTCCAGATTTTTCTTGGCTAAAAATAATAAAAGAAATAAAAAGTTACTTTTTTATAAACCTCAAAGTAGGTGAATAATATTTGGGGTGGAAAAACTTTCTTGTCTCTTGTGTCTTTTTTTAAATTTTTACGTTAAATGAATTTGTTCTCTTGCCCCCGTAACAGGATGTTTCTGGGATGCCAGCTCTCTGCTGCCCTGTAACTCAAGGTGGTGGAGGATTCGATTACCGGCTAGCCATGGCTGTGCCCGATAAGTGGATTCAGGTAATTGAACATGTGCTTTCTTTACCCAGGCAGTCAACTCTAATACAGTTGACGCGTCTTAGAACATTGAGCATTGATATGAAGGAGTGCTTTCTACTATAAAAAGCATCTGATCATGTTATATTTAATGCAGATTCTGAAAGAGTACAAGGACGAAGAATGGAATATAGGGGATATAGTGCATACACTGACGAACAGAAGATATAACGAAAAGTGCATTGCGTATGCTGAAAGCCATGACCAGGTAATGTATCTGTAATTGAATGTAGTCACCTTGCCATACAGATGTTAGAAAAACTAGATACAAAATAGCATAGCATTTTTATTCAGACATTACCAAGCAGTAAAGGTTGCATTCACTTGAGGGTCGGTTGAATCAGTTTTTATTGTACTTTATCATGATCTGCTCTTGACTTAAAGAGGCTCTGTCACTAGGTTTTAACCTATGTATTTAAATACATAGGTTAAAACCCCTTGACTTCTACAGTTAGAACATACCTTTATTGCAGAGTACAGCGCAGCGGTTGTGCTGAAAAAAGACCTTTAATCTTTATGTTAATGAGCCTTCGGAGCACCGGGGGGCGGGCTCTTTCTTCCTGAGCACCGCTTCTTCACCGCCCCCCGGGTCCCGAGGCTCTCTCCGATGCCGACGTCCACGCCCCTCTGAAAATTGATTGACAGCGCTAGGCCGTTTGGCCTAGCGCTGAAATCCCGCCGGCGCATGCGCAGAAGCGCTTGCAGTGCCGAACACCGCAAGCGCTTCCATCTTTGTGCGCACGCGCCGTCACTTCGCTGAACCCGGAAGTGACGGCGCGTGCGCACAAGGATGGAAGCGCTTGCGGTGTTCGGCACTGCAAGCGCTTCTGCGCATGCGCCGGCGGGATTTCAGCTGTCAATCAATTTTCAGAGGGGCGTGGACGTCGGCATCGGGGAGAGCCTCGGGACCCGGGGGGCGGTGAAGAAGCGGTGCTCAGGAAGAAAGAGCCCGCCCCCCGGTGCTCCGAAGGCTCATTAACATAAAGTTTAAAGGTCTTTTTTCAGCACAACCGCTGCGCTGTACTCTGCAATAAAGGTATGTTCTAACTGTAGAAGTTAAGGGGTTTTAACCTATGTATTTAAATACATAGGTTAAAACCTAGTGACAGAGCCGCTTTAAAGGGGTTGTCTCGTGAAAAATTGTTTACATTTTTTTTTCAAACTGGCTTCTGGATCTGAATTATTTGGTAACTGAATGTAATAAAAAATTTCTACAGCCAGTGAGTTATTCAACAAAATAGATCTCTGTATCGCCACCTGCTGTTTCTTCTTTTCTTTATTTTTCTGTCCCAACTCATTGACATCACTGAGGTGGACACACATGCTCAGGTCCATACTTCAACTGCCACCAGCACTATCTTCTTTTAGAAGTAGTAAGAATTATAGGGAGAGGGCTACCGCAGAAAGGATCGGCCAGCTTGAAATAAATCTAGCAGAGTTTTTGGGACAACGATTGGGGAGATCTCTGGATCCATGTGAGGTACAAGGCTGGTTTTAGCTTTCTTACAAAGAGATTGCCATGTACTATATAATGCCTGATTTTTCATTTTTTACATTAGTCATGGCATAACCCCTTTAATGAAAACATGTCATTGAGAACAGACCACCTGCAGCCTTGTGTCAAGACCCTTGGCTTGAATTTTTAGGTGATCCCAACAGCAGGTCTTTCATTTCCCTTCAGCACCACCACCAATGAATAAATGAAGAATCACACAACATTACATGCACAGGTCAGATTCTCTATAGGAATAGATGCTCTGTAGGGCAGCTCTCCACTCTTGCTGAAGGGTGAAGGTCTTGATTGCAGGACAATTGTCCATTAACTCAGAAGGCCCTAATGGAGGATTTGAAAATGGATTTTCTACACCTGACAACACCTTTAGGGTGGCCTCCCACCCAGCGTTTTGTGGCATTTTTGATGCAGTGTTTTGAATCAAAGCTAGAAGGGGGATTCAGCAGGAAGGAGAAGTAGAACTCCTTTCTTTATATTTCTCATTCCCTTCCAATCGACTTCTGGCTTTGGCTCAAAAGCTGCCACAAAAATCTGTGTGGGACACGACTCTAAAAGGGGTTATGTCACAGCTTATTGTTTTTGGCCAAAGCCTAGTGACCTCATTTTCTTTTTTTTTTTTCATCCCTTGTCTCCCATTCATGAAGCTTTCTTTACGGAGCAGTTGTGTAGCTCAGTCTTCGGGCCACCAGGAAGCTATAGTTCCTAAAAATCACCCTGCATCTCCTCCTGACTGCAGGTATCTCCCGGTCCCCTTCATTCATTGTTGCTTCCAGTGGTTATTCCTCTGTGCATGCTTGGCCAAGCGAAGCACAGTCAGTGCAGTAGATAGACTTACCCAACATGGAGACTCAGCCGTCCTTACTGCACATGATCACTCTGTGCAATGAGGACGGAATAACGCGTATGTGCAATTTCCGTGCAAACGCCGGCAATAGAATACAAGAGAGAGAGCTATTCTCATCCACGAAACCAGACAAGAACAGGACCTGCAGTGAGTTTTGTGGATCGGGCAATCAGATGTGTGCATGGCCCTATTCACTTGCATGGGTCATTGTGCTATCTATTTTAAAAATGGATAGCATGCTGAAAAAAAATTTGGTCATGTGCATGACCGCTAAGAAAGTGGTACATTTGGGGAATACCCCATCAGTTCTAATGTATCCATGGCTGGCATCTGTAATCTTTGAACGCTCATAATGCAGGTAACCATCATACAAAAAACATATTTTATCTGTAATATAGATGAAATATTTTGTTGTGCATTTTTTTCTGATAATGGGGCATCAATCTACCTTTATAAGAATGTAGTGAGAGGCACAGGAGACAAAGGAAGGTGAGACAATAAGCAGGAAGGCAGGCAGTGGTGTTAAGTTTTTAGTAGAATTAGCAACCATTGCTGTATTATGAATGATACAGGAGGGTAATGGATATTGTGAGTGGCTGATACAAATGTTAATTGCCTTTAATAAATCAGTAGGTAATAAACTAAGGAAGTCTAAGAATAAGGAAATTAACATTAGGCAAGGATTCAGTGTAATGTTCGTGTAGGGATGAAAAAAAAATGACCAACCCAGTGACCAATTTGTAGAACCGCCAGAGATTGTGACCATTAATTTCAGGCTGTAATTTAAAAGAATACATTATTTGTCTTCCTCATATTTGGCAGAATACCAAATCCTCTCAGGAAAAGATTTAATTGAATACTTAACTCATCATGAAGAGTTAAAGGGGTTGTCCGGTTTCCCAGAAGATAGGTCATCGGTGTCAGATCAGCGTTGGGCCGACTCCCGACACCACTGCTGATCAACGGTTTGAAAAGACGCAGGGCTCGGGCGAGCACGGTGTTCTCTTCACTGTGTACATGCTCGCTTTCGACATCAGCAGCGGCGAGCAGTGTGATTACAGTACATCTCAGCTGTCCCATTGACTTGAATGGGAAGGGGCAGTTGTAGTTACACTCCATTCAATTTAAGACGGCGAGCAGGTACACAGTGAAAGGAATGCATCACTCACAGGAGCCCTGCATTCTCTTCAAACAGCTGATCAGCGGGGGTGCCAGGTGTCCGACATCTGCCGATCTGTTGTTGATGACCTATCCCGTGATGGAATTGATATTTTTTTCCAAATCCTCCCATTCAGAATTTTTTTCCAGCTTGTTGCTACTTCGTATATAATATTGAATGATATTATTAGACAATTTGACCCACAAAAACAAAAAATAGAAATTCACAGGGTCTTGAAGGGTTCCCCGCAAGACTTTTAACTGATGCTCGCAGCTCATCTCTGCTTTTGAAAGATTCCTACTTACCTGCCCCCCCATCACTCCAGTCCTGCATAGTGGTAACTGCGTTTCAGGCTTCCGGTCTGTGGCCTGCTTACTTCCTTCACGGCATGGGTATTGTGACCTGCTCCACTGAAGCCAACCACTGGCTTCAGCTTTGACATGTCTCTTGTGGACACGTCACTGCTATAGCCAATCGCCACCAACATCTCACATTCTAGGAACATACCACCCGCTGGGCAGTAGGGGTGACTTATGATGTGTCATACTGATATATGTCACACCAAAAATAGATTACAGGGTATTGAGAAATACAATATTTATAGAACTTTGACAACCCTTTAACATGATTAGATATTCATGTCTTCAAGTCTCCACCTAGCATAGTTAGGAGAAGCCCACTATGTCACCGGCAGTAAACAAACGGGCAGAGGGGAGCATCAGAGCAAGGAAATGCTTTGATACTCCACTCATATGTGGTAAAAAAATAGCTTGTATCTGGGTTCAGCCCTGAACCTGAACAACCCCTTTAAGTTATCCCCCATCCACAGGATAACAGATGGCTATTAGATCCAACTGATGGGACCCACACTGATCACGCGAACGACTGCCCCCACAACCCCTCAAAATGAATGGAGCAGAATGCAGAGCATGAAAACTGCCGCACCATTCATGTGTAGGGGGGTCCTGGACACTGCAGAGTACAGCTATTTCCGGAAATCCCATATAGATGAATGGAGCGGCAATCAGGGGTGCACCACAAATGAGGTCAGATGAGGCAATCACCTCAGGCAGCACCAGGTAGGGGCTAGAGGGGGCAGCAGAAGGGCCATGGGGAATGTGCACTTTCATAGTGGCAAAGGGGTTATGTTAAGAAATTGGCATTGGGGGGGGGGGCGCCACTTCAGTTTTTGCCTCAGGCAGCAGAAAGGCTAGGTGCACCCCTGGCGGCAGGGTGCATGCCTGACCATCCCAACAATTTATTTCAGAATGCTCCAAGGGATAGAGGTTTCACATTCTCATGATTAGTGGGGGATCCCAGTGGTAGGACCCTCACGATCTTTTAGTCATCCCCTACCCTGTGGATAGAGGATAACGTTTAACAACTGGAATAACCCTTTAAATGTCTCCCTGGGTTAAATGCTCCGCCAGACTTCAGCTATCGCAGGTTTTCTCTTCTTACCGATGCACTCACAGGGCATTGCTTTTGTATTTAAATAATTGATGCCTTTCTATCCTGCATTTCTTATTTAGGAATGATGTAAAATACCGTAATATTTGTGCGGAAAGCATTTTAAAGCATGCTTACAAATTTCTGTGATGTCCTTGCGATCTAATTGCTCACATGGGATAGGTAATTCTAAAGTAGTTGTGCATCTTAACTTCCAAGTCCTATCCATTTTAACCTGTTCCTGGCTGCGCTCCAGCTGTATCTAGGTCCTTGAATGAAGCTCCTGAATTAAATTCATTTTCTCCCCAGTCTGGAAGTTGCTGGCTATCGTCCAGATATTAATACTGTACATTCTCCCCATTCTTTCTGCCAGCTAATATTTGGTGCTGCGCTAATTACAGGAGCCTGTGGCTTTCAGGCAATGACAATGTGCACGGTGTAGAAGGAAACTTTTATAATTATCGAACTGCATAATGAGCCATTTAAGCTCCGTTCTCGCCTCCCCTACTGAATGAACAATTAATAACATAGTCGTCTACAAGTTTGTTTATTGCTACACCCTATGCATATTTAACGAGGGATGAGCCGCCATACAGGCTGAGAGGAGTTCAAAGCAAAGCTAAACTCCTCTAATGTGACGATCGAGGTGGACTGGATTACATAACTTTTAGACAAGTTGATTGTTTCCATAGATGATTAGATTACTCACAGCACTAGTGATGGATAAGACTCTATTATCTACCTACACAGGTTATCATCCACTCACCTATATAATCCACAATTATTCTTATAGGGTGAGATACTGAGTTAAAATATAACTTTTACTGGATATACAGTAAAAAAGACAGGAATATTAAAGGGAGCCTGTCACCTGTTTTTCACTAATATAACTAAGAGCACTGCCCCACAGAATATTGCAGACACATCCCAGACATACCTGTGTGCACTGTGTGTGTATTACATGTCACATCCCAGACATACCTGTGTGCACTGTGTGTCTGTATTACATGTCACATCCCAGACATACCTGTGTGCACTGTGTGTGTATTACATGTCACATCCCAGACATACCTGTGTGCACTGTGTGTATTACATGACACATCCCAGACATACCTGTGTGCACTGTGTGTCTGTATTACATGTCACATCCCAGACATACCTGTGTGCACTGTGTGTCTGTATTACATGTCACATCCCAGACATACCTGTGTGCACTGTGTGTCTGTATTACATGTCACATCCCAGACATACCTGTGTGCACTGTGTGTGTGTATTACATGTCACATCCCAGACATACCTGTGTGCACTGTGTCTGTAGTACATGTCACATCCCAGACATACCTGTGTGCACTGTGTGTGTGTATTACATGTCACATCCCAGACATACCTGTGTGCACTGTGTGTCTGTATTACATGTCACATCCCAGACATACCTGTGTGCACTGTGTGTCTGTATTACATGTCACATCCCAGACATACCTGTGTGCACTGTGTGTCTGTATTATATGTCACATCCCAGACATACCTGTGTGCACTGTGTGTCTGTATTACATGTCACATCCCAGACATACCTGTGTGCACTGTGTGTCTGTATTACATGTCACATCCCAGACATACCTGTGTGCACTGTGTGTCTGTATTACATGTCACATCCCAGACATACCTGTGTGCACTGTGTGTCTGTATTACATGTCACATCCCAGACATACCTGTGTGCACTGTGTGTCTGTATTACATGTCACATCCCAGACATACCTGTGTGCACTGTGTGTCTGTATTACACGACACATCCCAGACATACATGTGTGCACTGTGTGTCTGTATTACATGACACATCCCAGACATACCTGTGTGCACTGTGTGTCTGTATTACATGTCCAGAAAAAGCACTTTTATTCTGCAGGAAAACAGCTCCCAAATGCCCGGCTGAAAGTGAAACTAAACACAGCTTTCTCTCCCGACTGGATTTCTAGCAGCTATAACTTCTGATATACTGGATATAAATTTTGGTATCATTTTAAAGCTTGGAATGGCAGCTTTCAAAGAAGGTCAGAACCATTTTTCTATCTGCTACCAATCCCAAGATATGAGCAGCTAAAGCAGCCCTCTTCTCTTCAGTCTGGTTTGCAGCAGCAGCAGACTTGGGCACTTGGGAGCTGTTTTCCTACAGAATTAAAGTGCTTTTCCTGGACATGGAATACAGACACACAGTGCACACAGGTATGTCTGGGATGTGTCTGTAATCTTCTGTGGGGCACTGCTATTAGTTATATAGGTGAAAATGAGGTGACAGACTCCCTTTAAGGATGCATTCACACGACTGTGATGTGTTTTGTAGTTCGCAAATTGTGGATCCGCAAAACACGGATACCAGCCGTGTGCGTTCCACATTTTGCAGAATGCACAGGGCCACCACTATATAGAAAATGTTTTTTCTTGTCTGCAAAAAGAATAGGACATGCTCTATATTTTTTGCGGGGCTGCGGAACGGAACACTAAATACTAAAAGTGGCCTCGTTTTGCATTTGAGTCCAAATTGGTGGAAGGCAGGGCCAGCAATACCATATTGTGGTACATTATACCACAAAATACCACAGTCCATCACAAAATACTGCCAGCAGAATAAAATACATCCCCAAAAACTTCCACTGGCCAGCTGAGGAGGGCCCAGGCAGCCCCTTGGGCATTGGCCCACCGGGAAGGTTCTCTGTAAGATCTATTGCCAATCTGCCCCTGGTGTGCTGTCCGCATCTTTTGCAGCCCCATTGAAATGAATGGGTCTGTACCCTTCCGCAAAATTGTGGCATGATTGCGGACCCATTCATATGATCGTGTGAATGAGCCCTTAAGGTGATGCTGGGGCTAGGTGTCCAGGCAAACAGGACTGTATGATTCCAGGAGAGTTAGGGTCTCTGGAAGTAATAGCCCTATAACAACCTATCTTGATTAATTACAATGTATTTTAACTTCTTAACAGAAAATTAAAATTGGAAAAACCTTTCCATAAATTTCACTTTTTTTATTGTAGATTTTTAATATATGTCTGAAGTCAATATTGTTGGCACACAACTCAGGGGACACAATTCCATTTTTAACTCCTTAGTGACATAACTAATTTTAGCCTTAAAGATATTGTGCAGCCAGTACATATTGATGACCTATCCTCAGGATAGGTCATCAATATCAGATTGGCGGGGGATCCGTCTTGTAATTACACTGCGTCACCAATACCTCCGAGACACATGGTCTAATCCAGAAGAGGACGTAGAGCTCACACAGCCTAGAAAAAACAACCTGTGGTAATGTTATAGCTTGGTGGTTAAGTGGTTGGTTGTGTATGTAGATGATCCCAGGTTTGACTCCTGGGAATGATATCAAATTTTTTTTCTTCCACATTTATCCCATAAAAAGTCTATGTCTTTATTTTATTTAGAAAGCTACCACATATTAATGGTTTCTTTATAATCATATATTGTATCTGTGATAAACCAGTAATAGGTTTTAGAAAAAAACAACAACACTTTTCTCAATATAGTAAGGCCTTATTATTTATTATATAATTAATATGGTTTTGAATTAAAAAAATAACAGGAAGAAAATATATACTGCTGGGATTTGAACCTGGGACCGCTACATGCAGGGCAGACCACTATACCACTAAGTTATAGCATCAGCTCTTAGAGATGTGTGGTGTTTTTATGCTTATAAGGTAACATACATTACGGTTGTTGGTATAATCATATATTCTGACTGTGAATAAAGCAGTGATATGTAGATTAGCTTTAGCAGATCTCAGTGTGGTGCAGCTATAGTGTATGTGATATTTACTTGCTACCACACAACTCCTAGACACAGCTCTGCCGTCAGCCTGCTGTCTAGCCCTGTCAGTCAAGGGGAGTGTCAGGGGCAGAGCACAGGGGGTGTTACACAGCAGTGCTCAGAATATTCAGTCCTGCCTCTGAGTGCTCGAATTGCTCATTTGCATATGAATAAAAACGCTGATTTCTCTGCAGCTATTTATCATACAGACAAAATAAAGGTACAGTTTTAATCAGCATGATCAGCCCTACCAGCCAGTATGTCTGGTTTAATAGGGTTGTTCCTGGTGACAGAGCCTCTTTAAGGACCAGTAACATTTTCCTCCTCAGAAGTCATAACTATTTAATTTTTTCAGCTAAAAATTATTCTTGATTTTGCAAGTTGTAGTTTTTTAGAAACCATTTTGGGGTACATACAGCATATTAAATAACGTTTATTATTTTTAGGAGGAAAGAAAAGAAAAACGGCATTTTTAATATTATTTTGTGGAATTTATTTACAGTGTTCACTGTGTCTAAATAACATGATAAATTTATTCAGTACAAATATGATATAATGTCAAATTTATATTTTTTTTAGTTTTTTTCCCTCCTGGAGGCTGTCAGCTCTCCAATCCCCCATCCCCCTTCCTCCTCCAGACTGAAGACTGGAGGGCTGCTTTAACACCCCCCCCCCCCCTTATAACGCAGATAGAGATATGGGTCTTGTTTGAATATACTGGCATTCCAAGCTTACAAACAAGATAAGAATCACAGCATTATCACTACTACATCGGATGATACAGCTGCTATAAATCGAGCTGGAAGTGAATGCAGTTAAAAATCAAAGTACAAACAGGTTTCCATGCTTTCAATCCCGACCCGATTTCTAACAGCTCCTGATGATATAAGCAGTTAAAGCAGCCCCTCCCCCCCATTAACCTGCTGGCCGAGCTCTGGTCTGGTGGAGCTCAGTGAAAACTGCTAAGTGGTTAAAGGGAATCTGCCAGCTCCACAACACTCCCCAAACTAGAATAAGCAATGCATACTGTGATGCCGAGTCCAGTTATATCAGTTTTATCTACATACTCTGATTTCATTCCAACCCTGTTCTCTGATGGTCCAGTAGTAAAATGCATTGTTAGTACTCCTGTGCTCACACACATAATAAAGAGGACTCAAGGAGGAGTTCTCTAAATGCATTTTGCTTCTCATTTTTCAGAGCACAGCATTGGAATACAAGTGACATAATCAGAGTGAGCTCCACTATTCGCAGCTTACTTTAGCTTGAGAGGTGTTTTGGAGCTAACAGATTCCTAAGGAGGCGGAGGCTACGTGACGATCTTGGTCGTTCTGTGTAGCAATGCAGCCACTGAACTGAATGGGGTCACATTGCAGCTTGCAAGTAACAACGGCCCTAGAATTGTGATTCTGGGTTGCAAGTTACACTGCAGCCCCATTCAGTTCAGTGGCTGAACTGCTGCACAATGATCTATGGTTGTGTCGCAGCCAAGATCCCCGTGCAGCCCCAGCCTAAGTCTTCAAACTAGAGGATGGCGGATTGAACCAGGTCCCTAACCTAACTAAAACCCCCTACATGCTTAATGTCTTAACTCCTACACATTTCACCAGAAACACAGTCTGACACCTCAATACCTCTTCCTATAAGAATAATTGTGCTTACTAATTGGAGTGGGTGCATGCTGTTAAACTCACTAAATGGCAGCCAGATTCTGTGATAATCTAGTGATAATGCACAAAGCCTGGCCTAGAGGGGCAGGAGTACCGGTATCCTTGTAGAAAGCACCCAGCACATTAGTGGGGGACTAGGGCTAATATACCATGCTTGGGTCCTGTATTTCAATACTTCGAACAAGGCCCATTGATATGGAGATTCTGTGGTCCCAGCTCATAGACTCCCACCATTACCAAGAGTATGGTGCAAAGTCTGACATATGTGGCAGATACAATCTCCCAATGCTCTGATCTGTTCAGATTTTTTAACTCTTTACTTGATATAAGGTACAATAAAGTAAAACTCACTTTTGAGCTGTCATAAAAAGAATTCTGGGGAGCAGCTTACAAACTGTTCAGAATTTTTTTTTAGACGTGACTGGAGAAGTTTTTCAAAATTTAAGTAGATATCCAGTAAAATGTTTCCGAATTTCAGACAATTCCCTAAGGGGATCATGACAGGCCCAGCCGCTGAAACTCCCAGTTGTCACCGATAGAAGCTGTGGGCATCTTCTTCAGTGGAAGTTAAGTATTAAGGGGCGTTCACACATGGCAGGTTGTGCTGCCGAAAATGTCTGCAACCGAAAATCAGCTACATTCATCTGAAAGGGGATGTTTTGGCAGCAAGCATCTTGATTTAGAGATGAATGGAAGTCTCAGAAATTTTCTGCAACAAAATCTTCTGCATGTTATACTGTACATAGTGGAATCCTTTCCACCAAAGTCTGAGCTGTTCCTTGCTTCAATCCTGAATATGGTATCACACTAAAGGAAGTTCACATTCCCATTAAAGTATATAGACATGGGTGATATAAGATGCAACACACAATGTAAGGAGATACATTTTCAATACGCATAGACCTTTCAATGGTGGTAAACATGACTGCTTCATCATTGCGTTGAGCTATAAGTAAATACTGTATTCATTTCTTATTTGACTTTCTAGGCACTAGTTGGAGATAAGACATTGGCTTTCTGGTTAATGGATGCTGAGATGTACTCAAACATGAGCGTGATGTCACCATTAACGCCTGTTATTGACCGTGGAATTCAGCTTCATAAAATGATCCGACTGATAACGCATGCTCTTGGAGGAGAAGGATACCTCAATTTTATGGGTAGGTGAAGGTATGTGAAGGGGTTTATGTTATAGCAGCTAAAGCCAGAAAGATTGAGGGCACAAGCCTTGAGGCAGGTGTTTTGCCGCACCACAATCACTTGTTTGTTGATCCAGAAAGTTATTCTGATTGCCTGATTAGAGTTGGGAAATCATTTTTCCCACAAAAACAAATTAGGAAAACTGACTTCTACCTCATGTTTTTTTTGCCCTTCTACTGTATCAACTTTACAGGATAATAGGGTGAACTGGATGGATGGATGTCTTTTTTTGAGACTTACAAACTACAGTGCCTTGAAAATGTATTCATACCACTTGAACTTTTCCACATTTTATCACGTTACACCCACAAATTTAAATATATTTTATGTGATAGAGCAACCCAAAGTACAGTAGCAAGTATGTGTGAAGTGAAAAGAAAATAAAAATCTGTAAAGTGTGGTGTGCATTTGTATTCAGCCTCCTGTGTGTAATTTTATTCTCAATATAAAGCCTCATTCACACGTCAGTGCTTTTGTCGGTGATTTCCATCATTGATTGTGATCCAAAACCAGGATTGGAGCCTCCACAGACATAATATATAAGGGAAAGATCTGCACTTGTTCTGTGTTTAGAGAAGCACCTCGTTTTTGCTCACAATCACCGATGGAAATCACTGACCAAAACACTGCAATGTGAATGAGGCATAAATACCGCTGTTCTGTGAAGGCGTTTGTTAGAGAACATTAGTGATTAAACAGCATCATGAAAACCAAGGAACACAACAGAAAAGTCAGGGATAAAGTTGTGGAGAAGTGTAAAGCAGGGTTATAGAAAAGGTTATAGAAAAAATATCCCAAGCTCTGAACATCTCACGAAGCACTTGTTCAATCCATTATCCGAAAATGGAAGGAGAATGGCACAACTGCTCACCTACCAAGATATGGCCGTCCATCTAAATTGACAGCCCAGGCAAGGAGAGCACAAATTAGAGAGGCAGCCAAAAGGGCCATAGTCCCTATGGAAGAGCTGTAGAGATCCACAGCTCAGGTGGGGGAATCTACCCGCAGGACAACTATTAGTTGTGTAGCCCTCCAACCTGGCCTTTATGTAAGTGGCAGAAGAAAGACATTTTTGAAAGCAAGCCGTAAGAAGTTCTATTTGCAGTTTGCCTCAAGCCATGTAGGGGACACAACACGGTGGCAGCACCGTCCTGTGGGATACTTTTTTTCAGCAGGGACAGGGAAGCAGGTCAGTGTTGATGGTCAAATATTTTAGCCTTTGGATGCACAAAGCTGGTAGAGACATACTCCAAAAGACTTTCAGCAAAAGGTGGTCCTACAAAGTATTGACTCCGGGGTGAATACAAATACATGCCACACTTCCCAGATTTTAATTTATTTTTTATTTCTTAAAACCATGTTTTCTTTTCACTTCAATCATACTTGCTACTTTGTGTTGGTCTATCACAGAGATCTCGAACTCGTGGCCCTACAGCTGTTGTAAAACTACAACTTCCATCATGCCAGGAGAGCCTACAGCTATTGGGGCATGCTGGGAGTTGTAGTTTTGCAACAGCTGGAGGGCCACGAGTTTGATATCCCTGGTCTATCACAAGGCTCTGTATGTTACTTTTTAGAGAGCACCATTACTGTGTGAAACACAAAGAAGGGCATTACAATTATGAAGGCCACTGAGGAGCAATTATTCATGTGGTGCTCTCAGGAGTAGCCGCAGTTTGAGCGTATTTAACCCCCTCTTGACGCAGCAATTTTCTGTATTTGTGTTTTCCCTTTTTGCTCCCTGCCTTCCCAAAGCCATACAATTTTTCCATTCACATGAGGGCTTGATTTTTGCGGGAAAGTTGTACTTTCTAATCCCACCATTTAATATTGCATACAGTGTACAATTTGAAAAGAAATGTCACTTTGCCATAGTTCTACTGATTTTGTTTTGGCGACAGAAGAAGCAGCGCTCGTATGGAGTGCCTCCTTCTCTTTAAACAGCTGATTGGCGGGGGTGCTAGGTATCGGATACCCAGCGCTCAGATATTGATGACCCATCCTGAGGGTACCTCATCAATATAAAACCGCTACTCAACATCTTTAGTACTTTCTCTCCTTTTTCACTCCTGATTTTGGCTTCCAAAACTGCATGAAAAAACCTGAACATGTGGCAGCACCCTAAGGGGCAAACCTGCTAAAGATGTTCTCAAGGAGGCCTTTGGCAACACAAAATTTAGGAGACATGCAATGGATAGTTATGGTAATATAACAAACTCATAGCAAGCGATGGGACTTTGAATGATAAATGCAGTAAATAAGATTTACAGGAGTTACGGGCACCTTGTGTTTTTGCAGTGAATTGGTTTCATACACACTATTAAATCCTGCTAGTATTTTGCCAACACAGGGGCCATGACAAATCCATTTTAAGACCCGAACACCAAGACATAGCTAGAAAATACGAAGCACGCTGTATTTAAACTGGCGGAACAAGGCACTTCACGTTTGTAAAATGAAACCATACCGTATTTCCATTTTGTCATTATTTTCATGGAAAGACTGACCTTGAAATGTAAGACACATGTACCTAACATTGTTGAAGTTGTTTTATTGCTGATGCCGAGTCCATAGCCACAGGCATTTATTTCAAGGCTGCGTCGACTGCTAATTTCTCAGCTCTTTTTTTTTCTCCGTCGTAATTTGCATTTGTGTTGTGGTTAAGCGGTCTGAATGTTAACTATTTATTCTGAAAATAAATGATACATTTTATGTAGCAAGCGGAAATTCTTATTAAACCGTGCCTGTATTAAGCAAAGGGGACCTTGTGGCTGGTGGCAAGCGGCAGGCAAAACAAATGTGTGCTACTTTACCAGCTTAATATTTGCTTATGGGTAAAAAAGCGTATGGAATGTTTTGCCTTCTTGGTAAAAGTCAATTTTCTTACATGTAACAAAGATAAATCCCCGTTTTTTAATCCAGTTAGTGATCTAGCAGGCTACTTCTTCCCAGAGTGCAGATTAGAGATCCCTAAAGGTAAATGCTTATGAGGTTGGTGTGACAACATTTTAAGGAAAAAGAAAGCACAAAAAATAGATGTGCAAAATGCAGAAGTAATAACCAAGTATAGTTTGTTTTTTGTTTTTTTATGGCTTTTTTAACAGACACAAAACACATCATAAAAGTACATAACTGGTTATTGAGGTCATATATGTAAAGTGGAAATGGCTTTTTCCCTGTTTTATGTGATTTATACAGTTTCACTGAATTTTACAAAACCTTAGGAATTGTCTACTTCAGGGATGCTCAACGTGAGGCCCTCCAGCTGTTGTAAAACTACAACTCCCACCATTCCCTGCTGTAGGCTGTCTGGGAATGCTGGGAGTTGTAGTTTTGCAACAGCTGGAGGAGCGCAGGTTGAACATGCCTGGTCTACTTAATAGACTTCATTGTGAAATTCCTAAACTTTGATTATCCCATGGAACATATTATATCAGGTGGCCCACAAAACATTAGCCCACCTCCAATATCTCCATGTGATGGTGACCAGCCTCAAGGAGGTGCGTCACCGTCATGGCCTGCTATTGGCTACTCCCCCCGTCACCGAATCTTTTGATACAACAGGGAGATGCAGCAGCAGTGTGAGTATAATGTATACAAGGGGCCTAGGCATTGGAGGGGATCTTTTAGAATTTGCATAACCCCTTTAATTACAAATTATGTTCTTCCTGGGATGACCCTTTAATGTGTTGCAAGCAGGTAAAGGCTTCAGGCTTTACTAAGTGATGGCCTATCCTCAAGATAGGTCTTCAATAGCTGATGTCCAACACACTGCACCCTTGCTGATCAGCTGTCCAGGTATAGTTCCATAAGAAGTCAATTTACACCTGAACAGCTGATCAGCGGGAGTGCAGGGTGGTCCAACCCAATGATGTAGTGATGGCTTATCCTGAGGATAGCATTCACTTATTCAAGCCTGGACAACCCCTTTAAAGGGAACCTGTCATATTCAACATAGTGTCTGAGTTGCAAGTATCATGTTATAGAACAAGATGAGCTGAGCAGATTGATCTGTAGTTTTATGGGAAAAGATTCAGTAAAACCTGTATTCTATTCATTTAAATTCCTGCTCATTCTGGGCTTTGGAGTCAAGGAGACGGTTCTATTAGTGATTGACAGCCTTCCCTCTATGACTGTGTATACATAGAGCTGTCAATCACTGATAGGACCGCCTCCTGGACTTCAAATAAATCAATAAATCTGCTCAGCTCCTCCTGCTCTATACCATGCTGCCTGTAGCTTACATTGTATTTTCATGGTGACAGGTTCCCCTTAAAATGACAAAGATCTTAGCAGGTTGCACAAAGGCTTATGGGAAGGAGCCAAGCTGGTGGAGGCTTTGGGATGTTCTGGACAATGTTCTGTTTGGAAACCTTGGGTCCTGTCTTTCATGTGGATGTTACTTTGACATGTGTGTCACCTAGCAAGAAAGCTCCTTTCATGGCAGCAGTAATAGGAACCTTAATAGCAGTGGCCTCTTATAGTGTACTCTGACACACTGCAAAAATGATTCAGGGATGGTTTGGGAAGCCTGCCATAGTTCAAGGTGCTGACAACCTCCAGATTACCTAGATTTCAATGTAATTGATTATCTGTTGGATGTGCTCGAAAAAGCAGTCCGATTCATGGAGCCTCCACCTCAGACTTAGGCCCCTTTTACACGACCGTGGAGTACGGTTCGGGACGGTCCATGAAAACCCGGACCGTGCTCCTTCTGAGGGCAGGAGCGCATGGCGTCATTGGTTGCTATGACGCCGTGTGCTTCCTGAGGCTGCCGCTGTACAGTGATACGCTCTATACGAGCGTGTACAGTGTATCACTGTACAGCGGCGGCCTTAGGAAGCGCACGGCGTCATAGCAACCAATGACGCCGTGCACTCCTGCCCTCAGAAGGAGCACGGTCTGGGTTTTCACGGACCATCCCGGACCGTGCTCCAAAGTCGTGTGAAAGGGGCCTTAGAGCATCTACTGCTAAGGTCTTGGTGGCAGATACCAGAGGACACCATCAGAGGTTTTTTCGAGTTCATGGCTTGTCAGGACAGAGAGTCAGACAGGTGCATACACTCTGTACCCAGCTAAGGGTCTGTATGTGTATTCCTTTTCACTCCCTGATCCCGAAGGGACCACTCATTGCAGCAGCTTTTTGAACCCTGCACATGCAGAAACACTGTTAGTGCTGATTTTCAGAGTTGGATGCAAGCAATATGACCACTGTGAGGCAGTGACAGGCCTCACACTTCATAGAGGTCTGGAGAGGTTGGATATTCCAGTCCACATCCCTATTCCACCACAGGTGAGGCCACCTGGGTGTAATTACTGCTGTGATAAACCAACCCTCAGTGTCAGTCTGGAGAGAGGGCCCCAGGGAACAGACCTGGAGAGGGCCTGTGTGGTTCCAGCCAGCAGGGCTGGGGGGCCACAAGGCTGAGGAAGCCTGAGAGGAGAAAGGCTGAGGAGGCCTGAGAGGTTGGAGCCTGCGGAGGCTCTGTGTGGCCTCAGCCACGAGGGCTGAGGGGCCACAAGGCTCAGTGTAGCCTGGAAGTTTGGGGGGCCCAGTGACCCTAGGAGAAGAGGGTCACACGGTCATAGTCGGGAGGACTGTTGGACCATCTCCCCCCAAAGGATACGGTTGGAGTCACAGCCAGGAGGCTGCTGGACTGAACGGCTGAGGAAGCCGCACCTAAAAGCTGTGTGTGAACAGTGTCTTTATTTAGGTGAGTTAGCTGAACTATGTGTAGTCAGAGCCCAGCCGGGCAGGTGTTATTTTTATGATTTGTTTTGGTGTGCTGGTGCCAATAAAACTGAGTTGGACTTGAAAATCCCCTTGTTTTGAAGATATTGTGTGATGTCGACCCCCTGAGTGGATACGATCCCTTACACAACCTACTGGAAAACATTTGAAAAAAAAGAGGCAGAAAAGCTAAACGTCATATAACTCCATATAGGTAGAGGTTCACTTTAAGGAATCCTCTATATACAGTTCAACTGAAGTTTTTTAGAGTTTAATCCACACTAACAGTGCTCTCTGTTTCTAAAAGTAGACACACTTTTTTTAAATATAAGTCAAAACTCAATGATAATTTCCTGCTAAAGATCATCTCCTCCAGGAATAAAGAAAACATTCCTTTTCAATTTTTTTTGTTATTCATTAGCACCCTATTGTTTTAAATCCCATTAATTGTTCTCACTGTCTCTTTGTCATGTTATAGTTTTAGAAGAAACAACTTAAAATTAATTACAGGAACACAAATCTCAGTGGTATGTCCTCATACTTACCTCCACATTATCCATGCTTCACATGTTGCTGTTTACAGAGGAAGTATGAGGATAAAAGCTTTTGTATTTCTCTGTGGAGTTACTTAATTATCTTTTGCATTGTTGTTGTTGGTTTTTTGTTACTTTGTTACATTGCTTATGTGCTTGGAGTATGATCAAAGTTTAAATTTCCAAATCTGGGTAACACTAATATTGGGGGAAAAAAAGTTTCATCTGCCTGTGTAGCAGGGTGGTCAGCATATTTCCAATCCCTGAACAAGACTATAGTGGTAGGTCACCTGTAGTTTGGTTTAGTGCCATTTTTCTGCACTTTTGCATTTATAGTTTTGTTGGCATCGGTGTGTTTCAGTACTTTTTTTGCGATAATTAGGTAGCTTTTTTATTTTATTTATTTATTTTTTTATTGTATTTCTGACTTCTTTTAAAATACGCAGCATACTGGATTTTTTTTTTTGTTCTGGCATTTTAATTCTCATTTTCCAATAAGTAAATGCCTTTCAGTGTTAAAGGGGTTGTCACCTTTTTTATATTTATTATCTATCTTCTAGGTCATGAATATAGGCTAGGAGCCGACTCCCAACACCCCCCCAAACCCCCCCCCCCCCCCACACACACACACACACACACACACACACACAGACACACACACACACAGACACACTCTCCCCCGCTCATCAGCTGTTTGAAGAAAATACAGCATTTGTATAAGTGCTACCTTTTTCTCCACTGTTTACCTGCTTGCTGTTGCAATGCAGCAGCAACCAGGTGTAATTACAACTCTGCCGTCTCCTTTCACTTCAAAGTGTCAGCTCCCTCAGAGCCATCCCATTGAAGTCAATGAGGACGGCAGAGTTGTAGTTACACCTGCTCGTTGCTGCAATTGTGACGGCGAGCAGGTAAAGAGAAGGCAGCAGTCATACAAGTGCAGTGTTCTCTTCAAACAGCTGATTGGTGGGGGTGCGTGGAGTTGCCCCCCCCCTATCTGGTATTGATGATCTAGCCTGAGGATAGATCATCAATATGAAAAAGCAGACAACTCCTTTAAGCTCTACTGACTGCTTGTTGTCGGCTTTTTGAAGTCTCTCAAGGCTATTTTCACACTTTTGGTGTATCCCTTTGCTGCATGTACCAGGATGCACACGGCACATCAAATATATCCATAAGCTGTCATTTTGGCCTCATCCAGCTGGTACTATATACGAGAGTATGTTTCCATCAATGTATATGTCCTTTTCCTGCATCAGAGTTGGAAAAGAAAAAAATGTCTCAGGATAGGACATTGCATAAAAATTAAGTTTTCAGTGTGTGGGCCGTGGATGTCTCCAACCAAGATCGCCAGTTGATGGCAAACTGCAACTGTGCTCTGCATGGAGGATGTCCATACAGACTTTAGCACTCCACAAAATGGCTTGGTTCTTTTCCACTGCTAATGTTGCATATTGCTAGGTGCTTTAGTGCTACATCCCCTTTGTAGTTTTTATCACTAGGGTTATCATCACTTTCTGATCGGTGAGGGCCCAAATAACAGGACCTCCATGGTCCAGAGATTTAAGCATTGTACCCCCTTCACAGTGACACCTCCAACAACGCATTGTTCAGGGAAGGCAGCATGGACCATTATTTCTGAAGGGTGTACAATACTGCAACCCTTTCAATCTCTGAATCGTGAGGGGTGCTGGCAGTTTGAACCCTCACCCATCAGAAAGCAATAGTATATCATAGTGATATGCCACCACTTTCTGTCATGGCAATAACCATTTCAATGCTCGGTCAGGTAACAATGACCTAATTCTAGGGATAGGTCTTCAGCATCAAAGACCTGGGGAAACCGGTTAACAATAAGAAGTTTGTGTAATGCTGATTGCAAGCCACGCATTTTATATTGTGTTTTTGCATTAATTCATCTTCCTTGTGTTTTATTTGTAGGTAATGAATTTGGTCATCCAGAATGGTTGGATTTCCCAAGAAAAGGAAATAATGAAAGTTATCATTATGCCAGGAGACAGTTTCATCTGATTGATGATCAGTGTTTGCGCTACAGATTTCTTTATGCTTTTGACCGAGATATGAATAGATTAGAGGGGAAGTTTGGCTGGCTATCGTCACCTCCGGTAAGCACTGTGCAAAGTAGTAACATCATTTGTAAGGCTGAAAAAGATATCCATCTATCCATCCAGTTCAGCCTGTTATCCTTCAGAGTTGAGTTAGAAGAAATCTGCATGAAGCTAATTTTCCTCATTTTAGGGGTAGAAATTCCTTCCTGACAACAATCAGGCAATCAGATTGACTCCCTGGGGCAACGACCCTTCTCCAGAAATCTAATAACTATAACCTGCAATATTATTACCCTCCAGAAATACATCCAGGCCCCTCTTGAACTCTTTTAGTGAACTTACCATCACCACCTCCTCAGGCAGAGAGTTCCATAGTCTTACTGCTCTTACTGTAAAGAATCCTCTTCAATGTTGATGTAGAAACCTTCTTTCCTCCAGACGCAGAGGATGTCCCCTCGTCACAGTCCTGGGGATAAATAGATGATGGGAGAGATCTCTGTACTGACCCCTGATATATTTATACATAGATATTAGATCTCCCCTCAGTCTCTTTTTCTAAACTAAATAACCCTAATTTTCATAATCTTTCTTGTTAGTGTTGTCCAGTTGTTACTTTAGTTGCCCTCCCCTGAACCCTCTCCAGCTCTGCTATGTCTGCCTTGTTCACAGGAGCCCAGAACTGTACACAGTACTCCATGTGTGGTCTGACTAGTGATTTGTAAAGTGGCAAGACTATGTTCTCATCACAGGCATCTATGCCTCTTTTGATGCAACCCATTATCTTATTGGCCTTGGCAGCAGCTGTCTGACACTGGTTTCTACAGCTTAGTTTGCTGTTCACTAAAATTCATAGGTCCTTTTCCATTTCAGAGTTATCCAGTGTTTTACCATTTAGTATGTACAGGTGACTTGCATTATTCCTTTCCATATGCATAACCTTACATTTGTCAGTGTTAAACCTCATATGCCACTTCTCTGCCCAAGCCTCCAATCTATCCAGATCCATCTGTAGCAGTGTACTGTCCTCTTCTGTGTTAATTACTTTACACAGTTTAGTAAACACTGATATTTTAATGTACAGTCCCTTTAAAATATCATTAGTAAATATATTGAAGAAAATGGGGCCCAATACTGACCTCTGTGGTACCCCACTAGTGACAGTGACCCAATCTGAGTGTGTACTGTTAATAACCACCCTCTGTTTTCTATCACTGAGCCAGTTACTTATCCACATACAAACATTTTCCCCCAGTCCAAGCATCATTTTATATACTAACCTTTTATATGGCAGATTATAAAATGCTTTGGAGAAGTCAAGAAATATGACATCCAACAAGATGAGATGAGATCCAGTCTAGAAAATACCTCCTCATAGAAACTGATTAATTAGTTTGACAGGACCAATTCCTCATAAATCTGTGCTGATACACTTACTTTCATTGAGATACCCTTGGATAGAATCTCTTAGAAAACCTTCAAACAGTCTACCCATAACAGATGTTAGACTTACCGGCCTATATTTACCAGGCTTTGTTTTTGACCCGTTTTTTAATATTGGGACAACATGCTATGTAATTTAATTAATTTAAATTCCTTTTCTTGTACCTTTTATCTCCATCATCTTGCATAACCACATCCTTGTCATTCTATGCGTTGATTTCCTTTAGTTGATGATGCTCTTGGTCTTCGCTGTCCTGTTTTCTTTATGTAATCCTAAAGTAGGAAGTATGGCTTTTAGTTGAAATGTCAATGTAAATACTAATTTAATTGAAGCTGGCAAAAATAAACCAGCACCTTAGAACAGGGTCCCATTGGCAGTCACTTATTAATAACCTCAGATACCAAGTAACGGTCATGGTGAATGGGGAAAATGATAATATATAGACGTTTCAATATTGAAATTGCTGCACCATTATGAAAATTAAGGAAGTAGCAATAAATGTAATAAACGAGTTAATAGATGTAAAGGTCTCAGCTATTAGTCATTACATGACTTCAAACGGCATAAGGAGTGTATGGGTCTTAAAAGGGTTGTCCAGGATTAGAGAAACATGGCTTCCTTCTTCCAGAAAGAGCATCACACCTGTCCATATGTTGTGTGTGGTAGTATAGCTCAGCCCTATTCACTTAAGCAGAAACACAACCTTCATTCCTTGTCAAGGGGTAGTACTTTTTCTGGAAGAAAGCAGTCATGTTTCACTAAACCTGGACAACCTCTTTAAGACCCATACATTTCTCATGCCTTTTGAAGTCATGTAACCACTTGTTTAGGGGCGGACTGACCATAGACCCTATAGGCTACTTGTGTTGACCCATTTCCTGTAAATTTTGTGTTGCCCCGTTTCCTGTAAACTTTGTTTGAGGGCCACTTTATGTTCCCATTCCACCCCTGCGCTTGTTAGGTAGCATCCTGAATAATATTTTTGCGGTTGTATGTATTTGTTCTCCAAAGAAACTTCCAAATCAGAACTAGTAAGGTTTCTGTTCAGACTTTGATGTACTTGTGAAGTTGTGCATCCGAGCCTTTAGTGTCCTCTTCTGTGCTGCTTAGATCCAGTGTGACCTCTTCTTCCGCACTATAGTGGAGCGCTTTCTGTGATATCCTACATTTCTTGGCAGTCTTGACCCATGGAATGGCCTTGAAAACAATACAACAATGCTGTTCTTGAGAGTTGAGAACCACTTCTCATTGTGGCCATTGTAAAGGCAGAATTGAATGTCAGAAATGCCTACAAACCTTACCAGGAAATACTTGATGTAAGAAAGTGCTGTACCTTATTTAAGAGAATACAATTTACCTCAAATGCGTCTACGCATTATAATGAGTTACAATTCAAAGGGAACATGTACATAATAGGTACTTGTCCTGCCTAGCTATTGTGCAGATGAGGGTTCAGTGAAGAAGGGTTGAGGTAGTACCAGGCCTATCCTCTGTTCCCTGCAGCACCTCAAAATGTCAGTTTTAGACTACTTTCACACTAGCATTTACATTTTCTGGTATCGAGATCTGTCATAGGATCTCAATACCAGAAAAAAACACTTCGGTTTTGTCCCCATTCATTGTCAGTGCGGATAAAACTTGACTGAACAGAACGGAGTGCTCCAAAATGCATTCCGCTCTGTTCTCATACCATCCCAAGATGCAGAGCAAGACGGATCCGTCATGACCCACAATGCAAGTCAGTGGGGACGGATCCGTTTTCTCTGACACAATCTGAGACAATCTGACAAAAATGCAAGTGTGAAAGTAGCCTTAGTCTTCAGGATCAAGAGCTAATGTGCTTTGTTAATATAATAAGCCTAAATGAACCGAACCTTTTGCATGCTAATAAATATTATGTGATCTGTAAGCACCATTGGTCTTCAGTGACAAATCTGAAAGGGAATCTGTCCCATTTAAACCTGGTTTCATTTAAAGGGAACCTGTCACCACGGAAATTCAGTACAATCTGCAGGCAGCGTGTTATAGAGCAGGAGGAGATGAGCAGATTGATATTCACTTTTCTGGGAAATGAATTAGTAATACTTGTAATTTATTCATTTAAATCTCTGCTCATTCTGTGTTTAGGAGTCATGTGGCCAGTCCTATCATTGACAGATTACTCTTTAGATAGCTGTCAGTCACTGAGCAGAACCACCCATATGACTCCTAAGCCTAGAATGAGCAGACAGTAAAGAGGTTTTCTGTGACTATCCTCTGGAAAGGTCATCAGTATTTGATCTCTTTGGTTCCGAAACCCAGGACCCCTACCGATCAGCTGTTCAAGAAGGCAGCGGCGCTCGCAGTAGCACCACCTCCTTCTCGCAGCTTTTCCTAGATGGTGTGATGTCATGTTCATTAGTCACGTGTCCTAGGCTCAGCTCTCCTCCATAAAAGTGAATGGGGCTGAGCGTGATACCAAGCACAGCCGCTGTACAATGTACTGTGCTATGCTTGGTGAGCACTGAGAAGGCTGTGGTGTTCACAGGAGTGCAGATGCCTTCTCAAACAGCTGTTCGGCGGGGGTCTTGGGTGTCAGGCCCTCACTGATTAGCTGATCATAGGATAGGTCATCAGTATATAAGTCTCAGAAAACCGTTATTAATAATAAATGACAAGTTATACTTAAAGGGGTTGTCCATTGAAAAATATGGTACAGTTTTCAAACCAGCACCTGGATCTGAATACTTTTGTAAAATTAAAAATTTAGCATAGCACTGAGTTATTCAATAAAATGTATCTGTATAGCACCACCTGCTGTTTGTTCTTTTTCTTATTTCTTTGACCTGCTCACTGAGGAGGCCGCACATGCTCAGTTTCAGCCTTCAACTGCCTCCTGAGCTGTGATAGGTAGAGCATGGACACGCCCCCTTAGCTGCAGCTGAAAAGACACTCCCCTTGAGCTGTCAGCTTGATATAAATCTAGCAGAGCAATGAAACGGGAGATCTCTGGATCCATGTTAGGTACAGGGCTGGTTCTAGCTTTGTCAGAAAGAGATTCTCCTGTCTTATATGATGTCTCATTTTCATTTTTTACATTAGTCATGGCATAACCCCTTTAATGTTTTCCCATGAAACTACAGTATGTATTCATTTGCTCAGCTCCTCCTGCATTTAACGGTGACAGATTTCCTTTAAATAAAAGGTTATCCGTTGTAATTAGGGTACACATCCATATTTGTCCATTGACCAGTGTTGTAGATCTAATTTTTATTTTTTTTATTTTTTTTGTTTTTGCTTTGTTACATTTAACTGTCAAAACACGTTTCATTGTGAAAAATTTAGCCCTGAACCAAGTTTTAACCCTTTTGATTCCACAACCAGTAGTGATTGTGGCATCAACACATGAAGGACCTTTATTCTCCATCAGCTCTTACAACCCTATGACGTGGGCTGATGGATTATAGAGACATCATTATGCCTAAGTAAAGTTCCCAGGGCTCTTTTTTGAGAATGGTGATTGAGATATACCTTAGGTATGGTACGGTATTGATTTAATTAGCATTTTGTGTAGCTGTCTTACGTTTATGAAGATCTAGGGTTTGTTTTTGATGTTGTAATGATCTTTTTATTTTATTTTTTTCCCCCTCATTTAGGCCTATGTCAGCGCAAAGCACGAAGGTGATAAAATTATTGCATTTGAGCGGGCAAATCTTCTTTTCATCTTTAATTTCCATCCCTACAAGAGCTTCACCGGATACAGAATAGCAGTAAATATACCTGGAAAATATCCTTTTTGAATTTTCATTTCTTGTGACTATTGCAGGAGGTAGTTGATGAGAAAACTCAATAAGCAAAGATGTAGCTGCAGAGTAGAAAGCGGTCAGAGGAGGAATGTCATGTGCAGCAAGGGGACCAGGGCTGGGTCAGTGTCATCTCGTCTCTAAGCTTCTCATGGCCTCTGTCTTACCATGTCCACATGGGCCTTCTAAATTGATCGATACGTCAGTGGATTGATGCAGCTTTTTGTAAAGGTCCCAAGAGATGCTTGAGTCCGGCAGGAGAAATCATTGCATAAAAGTATTTTTAAAAGGACACATCTGTATAAGAATAAAATCACACTACATGGCAACTCAAGTATATACAGTGGTCCCTCAAGATACAATATTGATAGGTTCCAGGAAGACCATTGTATGTTGAAACCATTGTAAGTTGAGTAATTGGCTCCAAAGCCGCAAAATGTCATCCACGATAAGAGAAAATGCAGATTTAAGAAAAATAAGCAGATGACTAAGACAGATAAGACAAGTCCTTACATATAACAGTCAGGAATAACTGATAACTAGTAACTAATACAACTATTTTACCAGAGAAGTGGCTTTGATTGGTTGGATCTGAGACATTGTATGTTGAGTCTAGTTTCAACTTACGATGGGTCAGAAAAGACCATTGTATGTTTAAAATATTGTGAGGCCATTGTATCTTGAGGGATCACTGCACTTCCAAGCAGTATTAAAGTGTTCTTTAATGGCATATTCAAGAAGATTTTTAGAATATAGCTTTTCTTTATTCTTGGTTATGAACTATCTATCTATATATATTATATTACATAGTGGTTAGTTTGAGAACATCTGAGGCTACTTTCACACCAGAGTTTTTGCTGGATCCATCATGGAACAGCAAAAACGCTTCTGTCGCGATAATACAACCGTCTGTATCCGTTATGAACGGATCCGGTTGTATTATCTTTAACATAGCCAAGACAGATCCGTCATGAACTCCATAAAAAGTCAATGGGGGACGGATCCATTTTCTATTGTGTCCGAGAAAACGGATCTGCCCTCATCGACTTACATTGTAATTCATGATGGATCCATCTTTCTCTGCACAACATCATCTGCGATGGGGACACAACCAAATGGAATGGAATGCATTCTGGAGCATTCTGTTTCGTTCAGTTAAGTTTTGTCCCCATTGACAATGAAAGGGGACAAAACGGAAGCATTTTCCCCCGCTATTGAGATCCTATGATGGATGTCAATTCGGGAAAGAGAAAGCGCAGATGTGAAAGTAGCCTAAATTGTAGGTTCTGTACACTGTACTCTTGCTTTGCTTTTAAAGGGGTTGTACAGGTTTAGAAGAACATTCTACTTCCAGATCCGGCACCATAGGTTATGTTGTATAACGGAAGTGAATGCGGATGAGGCAGTATGACACACAACCTCTGGACAATTATGGTGCTGGTTTTGGAAGAAAGCGTCCATGTTTTTCTAAATCCTGAAAAACTCCTATCATCTACTTTGAGCATCGTATAGACTTAGAAGCATTGAGAAGCACTGGCAATTTTGCATTCATAGAGGTTGATTAATAGCGGTGAAGGATACTAGAGTTTGTGTTACAAAGTGATTTCTAGGTCATAGAGCCAATAACTCGATATGACAAAGCTTTTGATCTTAAAATGCTTGATGGCATTGAATTAAAAACAAGAGAAAAAAAAACATTATCCTGCCCAATTACCTTCATATTTGAGCAAAATTGACTTCTGATACTGAATTTTAAGTTGAGGGATTTAGGTTATTCACTTTACCCCCAAGGCCACTTTATTCTCATTTATTTTCAATTTGTGAAAGTATGCACTGGTTCAAATACAGTCAATTAGCCAGGAGATGTAAAATTATACAGTACTTTGATGCAAATGAAAGCTATTTGCGTGAAGTAAATGAATGCTAACATACGGTGTATGAAAGATTAAGCATCCATACTTATTATCCACAACTTTAGACATGTTGTTCAGATGGCACTGGAGGCTGGACATTAAAATGTAAATGAAGCCCTCCTTGACATTTCTCAACCTCAGACCTGGATCTTCTAATGAGCGTATAAGGTCATTCTGAGCGAGTCATTGGTATGTGCGGGCTGAGGATATAGTCATTACGTGATAGTTAGTCAACCATGGACTGCAATGAAGCATATTCATATGGCTGCTAATGACCGTAATGGCAGGGAAAGATGTTGTGTATCTGGATTATAACTTCACATTCTTTTTCAAGTAACATTTTGGGGGACATTTATCAAGAATGGTGTAATGTGCGCCAAAAAAATACTAAGGTTACAAATCAAAAGTGGTGATTTGTTTCACCTCACATACCAAGAAGCAAACACCACTTGTAAAATGTGACTTTTTTTAAAGATAAACTTGATTATCCGCCTATTTCTCTCTATTTGTGACATTTTAACACCAATAACACTAAAATGCAACTTTTTTTTTTTAACTGAAAAGCGCCATTTCAGCCACCCCCTGCCCAGACCACGCTTCCAACTTTTGAAGCATATTTGGGACATTTTAAGTGGCAAATTGTGACTTTTGTCTCAGACTCGAGATGTTTGTGTCATTGTTTTGTTTTTGTTGAATGTCAAATTACTAAAAAAAAAAACTGTTGTTTAGCTCATATATGTCCAGGGGCAGATTGGCCATAGACCTTACAGGGTAATTTCCTGGTGGGCCGATGCCCAGGGGGCCGCCTGAGCCCTCCTCACGGCCGGCCAGTGGAAGTTTTTGGGGATGTATTTTGTGCTGCTGGCAGTATTTTGTGATGGACTGTGGTATTTGGCTCTTTTAGGGCGGTATAATGTACCACAATATGGTATTGTTGGCCCTGTTTTCCATCAATTTTGACCGGACTACAAAATGGGGCCTCTTTTACTATTTTTTTTCCAGGGCTACTTTAAGTTCCCAGTCCACCCCTGTTTATATCATTTTGGTTTAATACTCACCTATCACTTGTTCACACGAATGCGTTTTCATAAATGTGACTTTTTGACTAAAAGTCGCATCTTTGTGCCATAAATGTGACTTTTTACACAAAATACACCACATAAACTGGCTTAATTGTCTGCAATAATTTAAGCAATTTCTACCAATGAGTGGATGATAAATGAGGACAAAAATAGGACATGCTCTGTATTTTTTTGCGGGGCTATGGAACAGATATACGGATGTGGTCAGTACATGGTGTGCTATCCCCATTTTTTGGGTCCAGATCCTATCCGCAAAAGAAAACTGAACAGACACGGAAACAAAATTCAGTCTCGAGCATGAGGCCTTATCCTGCAGTTTTTCTTCACACGCGTGTAAAATAGATGCAATCCTGACATAAAAAGCTGAAACTGTGAATGCAGTCACAGACAAAACTGATTAAACTTACATTCAAAACCACCAGTTTTTCACTAAACAGACCCTGATACATTCTGTATCGTCCATGTGAAAACTCCTAATAGATAGGGTTTCCAATTGGTGATGGTAATAAAAGAAGATCCTAATGTTCACCAATTTGATAGCCCCGCCCACTTTGACATTTATAACTCATTTTTAGCGTGATGATGCGGGGTCAGCTGACACCCGACCTGTATGACAGGAAGCTGCAATCAGCGGTAATTAACCCCTCAGGTGCGGTACCCGAGGGGTTAACTACCGCTGAGTACAGCTTCCTGTCATACAAATCGGGTGCCGGCTATGTGATTCTGCCGCCAGCACCCGCTCCTGTACTCTTATTAAATGATAGTAATGTTCATTGGTGGCGCAGTGCACCCTGACAGCTCCCCCCCCCCACTCCTGTACTAAATGTCCATTGGTGCCGCCCCCCCCCCCAACTCCCCAGTATTAAATCATTGGTGGCAGTGGCCACAGGGGCCCCCTACCTTCCCCTCTTCATTGGTGGCAGTGGAGATTCCGATCGGAGCCCTAGCAGTGTAATTGCGGGGCTCCAATCGGTTACCATGGCAACCAGGACACTACTGAAGTCCTGGCTGCCATGGTAAGGCTCCCTGCTGCTCTGTGCACAAAGCCCAGGGCAGCAGGGAGAGTGTAAAGTCTTATGCACCCTAATAGATCTCTATTAGGGTGCATAGGACAAGGGTTCTAGCCCCTAAGGGGCCTAATAGTAAATAAAAAGTGTAAAAAAAAAATATATATATATATATATATATATATATATATATATATATATATATATATATATATATTAAGTTTAAATTCCCCCCCTTCCCAATTTTACATATAAAATATATAAACAATAAATAAAGAATCATATTAGGTAACGCCACGTCCAAAAATTCCAACGTATTAAAATATTAGAAAATATTTCCTATGCGGTGAACACCGTAACAGAAAAAATAAATATAAACTGCACGATTCGCCATTTTTTAGTCACCTTGTGCCCCCCCCCCAAAAAAATAGGACAGGACTGTTCTATTATGGGCTGTACGTTTTATAAAATGCAGAATGTGCGCAGCTTTTTTTTGTTTTTTTTTTTTTTTTATTTTTTCGCGTGGTATCGAGTATCGCAATACTTTTTTATGGTATCGAAACTGAATCAAAATTTTGATTCTTCTTAGTTTACAAAGCCGCATCGCCTCTATCTATAGGACTGAATGTGACAGGAGCAACCAGAAAAACAGATAATCCACTATGTCTGTGTAGACAGCGAAGCATTTCTTCAGCTCTATTATTGACTGGTATTCGGGGGTCCCTGAGTTCCCACCCCATATTAAAGTTAGACCATCAATATAGTAGCCATTTAAACAAATGTTTATTATTATCATTTTATTTTTTTATTTTTTTATTGCTAACTCTTACAACAGGTTTTCTGTCATGGATGTATATGCCGTATTATCTTCTTTCAAGTCCCTAGAGCCACTTGAGTCGTGCGCTCACTCGTCATGTTCAGACGCTCTCCTGACACCTGACATATAGGATTTATGTTGTGAGCGCCTGTAATTACTGTATGTGAGAGTTCCCTGGCTCTCACAATATTTGTTGTTGTGCACAGCACAAAGGAGAGGGAATGTATGGCATAATAGATAACTTTCAAGAACCGCTTTTATGGAGGCATTATAGGTTCACATCACGTTTTTCACAGCAAAAAGACATATGCTACTTGACCAGGATGTGGCTGGATGCCTGTAAAGTTGGATCATGTTGCCCTTGACTTATATTGTAAAATACACAGTGCATGTAGAAAGTCTTCAGACCCCTTCACTTTTTTAACATTTTGTTATGTAGTGGCCTTGTGCTAAAATTAAAAAAAACATCCCCCATGAATCTGCATTCAGTACCCCATAATTGGAACGTAAAAACTAAATTTTAGATTTTTTTTTTTGCACATTTATTAAAAAGGAAAAAGTCGCCACTGAGCTTAGAGTGTCACAGAGTGACATCACCAGGTTGCAACAGAGATACAGAGAGACTCGAAGAGTTACAGAAAGGCTTACAAGTGGACGTCCTTTGGTCACATCCCACATTGATGACCGCTTCATTGTGAACAATGCCCTGCGGAACTGGATGATGAATGCCATAGAACTCCAGGCACATTTAAGGCAGGTGAGAGGCACCCAAGTGTTAAGTCAGACCATTCAAAACTGTTTACATCAGCATGGTCTGTGTGCTAGACGACCAGTAAGGGTATGTGACCACAGGCGCCATACTACTTGAATAACATCATTAATCCAGCCATTGTGCCTCTGCTTGAGCAACACAGGTCTAATTTCATCTTCATGGAGGACAATGCACCAGCTCATCGAGGTGGCATCATCAGGGAACGGCTGCTGGAGACTGGGGCACCTCAAATAGAGTGGCCTGCACTTTCTCCAGACCTGAGTCCCATTGAAAACCTATGGGATCAGCTGAGTCGCTGTGTAGAGGCTTGTAACTCTGTACCACAGAACCTCAATGACCTGAGGGCCGCCCTTCAAGAAGAGTGTGAAGCCATGCCTCAGCAGACAATAAGTCGACTTGTGAACACCATGAGATGTTGTCAAGCTGTAATCGATGCTCAAGACCACATGACAAGTTACTGAGACACTGATATTTTTGTGGGGGTATACCCAGCACTGGTGTTGGCTTTTGTTTCAATATATTGTTTGAGATGAGAAAATCACCATTGCATGTGTCTCCCTAAATGCCCTACTTTCATGATATAATATCACTGTTGCGGGAACTTTTTACGTTTTTCATAAATTTCACCCGAAAGCCAAATTCTTGTGAGCTGTGTATGTACAAAGGGTATCTGTCAGCAGATTTGTACCTATAAAACTGGCTGACCTACATGTGCACTTGGCAGCTGAAGGCATCTGTGTTAGTCCTAAGTTCATGTGTCTGCATTGCCAAGAAAAATTATGTTTTAATATATGCCAATGAGCCTCCAGGAGCAATGTGGACGTTGCCTTAAAACCTGGAGGCTCAGCTCTCTCTGCAACTGCTGTACCCTTTGCACTTTTATTGACAGGGCCTGACAGGCATGATGATGTTTTCAATCAAAGTGCACAGGGCACAGCAGTTGCAGAGAGAGCTGAGCATCTCAGTGTAACGGCAACACCCCCATTGCTCCTAGAGGCTCATTGGCATATATTAAAACTTTCCCCTCCCCTTTTAATTAACCAATTGTGCTCTTTCTTCTGCAGCTCTCTTTGTATCACAGCTCAGAGTGTGTGTCCTTTCTCAGAGGGCATGTCCTTTCTCATGCAGCTCTCTATAAAAGTCTAGAAATTTTTACACCTTCACCTTTGCCACCATTATATGTTTTGAATTATATCAGCAAAACATGTAATGGTTGCAGAGCCACTTTAAGTGCCTCAATGTCAGAATTCTGACGTAAAAAAGTCCCAAAAATAGGGCTTATGCGACTTTTTGCACTAGTGCAAAACTTAAATGATCGCTCAGATTTTTGCAACTTTTTGCATTTTTACACCGTTCACTTCAGTTTTGTAATGTGAGTGGAAAAGTGGTTGGTTAGCTATGTTAATGAGTTTCACTCCAGGTTTGTCATTGACACTTTAAAAAAAAAAAGAAGAAGAAATCACAATAACACTCCAGGAGGAGGGTGGAGTAGGAAATGCTTTTCTAGATAACATTGTAATGTTTAAAGGGGTTTTCCGAGTTATATATATTGATGACCTATCCTCTGGATAGGTCATCAATATCAGATCGGCGGGGGTCCAACACCTGGCACCCCCGACGATCAGCTGTTTGAAGAGGAGGCGCGCGCCGTATCAGCGTTGCCTCCTCTTCACTGTTACATGCTGGCCGTAACAGGGGTAGTGGTGAGTAGGTGTAATTACACCTCACCGCCCCATTCATTTCTATGGGAAGAATCGCTTCCATAAACTTGTATGGAAGCGATTCTTACCATTGAAATGAATGGGGCGGTGAGGTGTAATTACACCTACTCACCACTACCCCTGTTACGGCCAGCATGTAAACAGTGAAGAGGAGGCAGCGCTGGTCATCAATATATATAACTCAGAAAACCCCTTTAAGGATAAGGCTACTTTCACATCTGTGTTTTTGCTGGATCCATCATGGATCAGCAAAAAGTCTTTCGTTAGGATAATACAACCGTCTGCATCGGTTATGAACAGATCCGGATGAATGATCTCTAAAATAGCAATGACTGATCCGGCACTAAAACCATTGTAAGTCAACGGGCGCTGGATCTGTTTTCTTTGGTGTCACAACAAAACCGTCACCATTGACTTACATTGTGTTTCATTCCAGATCCGTCTTGCTCCGCATCCCATGTCTCACTCAAAAATGCTCCTTCAATGTTTTTCTGTCTGGCATGGGAACTCAACTCAAACAGAACGGAATGCATTCTGGTGACTTCTGTTCGGTTCAGTTTTGTCCCCATTGACAATGAATGGGGACAAAACTGAATCGGTTTCCTCCGATATAGAGATCCTATGACTGATCTCAATAGTGGAAAGGAAAAGCGCAGATGTGAAGGTAGCCTAAGACAAATATATGTATCAAGTAACATGAGACATTTGATAAATGTGACATTGAGTACTCCAACACAGACTCAATTAAAACTGACTTCAGATTTTCCCCTCATGATACATTTCCATCACAATGTGTTCAGTCTGAATTTACATTTACTACTGTCTGGTATTCCACTAACCAAGCAAGGTTATCCTATTATTATAGAATAGAGCATTGATGAAACTCTCTGCATTAGGTTGCAATTTTTTTTATTTTTTTTTGTAAGAAGCAAATTGCATTTTTACTAGGCCAGTTAATATCGTACATAAACGTTAAACTATTCTGGATATTCTACGGTTCTCATTTAATAGAGTTAAAAAGCCAATTGATCTGTTTAGTATCATTTGCATTCCTTTATTGTGCAGTTTTATGTTTCATTATGCATTCATGGCATATTATACATCACGTTGTTTGGGTATTTATGTTTTAAATCTTTTTATAGGCAAAGTAATTTAATAAGTAATTAACCTTATAGATAAAGCCACACTTCCAGCTTTACTATTGTTTGGTAAGAATTGTTTCATTCCTGCCGTACAGTACGATGGACAGACATCGAAGATGTAATAAACTGGAAGCTTAATGAAACTGTACAATGAGAACTTTCCTTTTATGATGGCCAAAGCCATTCCAAAGACTTCAAGGAATATTTGTTGTCTAATTAAGACTCATTTTAGATGATCGCCTTTGGTTCATAATTGTGGTGCAGGACCAATAAACGGAAACAGTGAAAAAAGCTCCACAACTACTTTTGTAATCTATTGGACCAGCAGGCAATTTTCAAGGTTTAGAGGCAGATCTTTGCAATCATAGTTCTTGGAAAATACATTCCTGCTTACATATTTAGGGCAGATTCACACATACGTGACCCAAATGTTTTATATGTTCACATAACTTGGATCACAATTTGAAGCTCTTTTCGGAAACCACAGACACCTTGATCTGAGGACTCAAGAGGAGAGAGACCATCCAGCTTATTATCAACGCACAGTTCAAAAGCCTGCATCTCTTATGGTATGAGGTTGCATTAGTGCCCATGGGGTGGACAGCTTACACATCTGGAAAGGCATTATCAACGCTGAATAGTAGATAGAGGTTTTAGAACAAAATATGCTCCCATCTAAACAGTGTCTCTTTCAGGGAAGACCTTGCATATTTCATACTGCATCCATCACAACCGCATGGGTTCTCAGAAGAAGAGTCCGGGTGCTGAACTGACATTCCTGCATTCCGCACCTTTCATTAATAGAAAACATTCATCATGAAACAAAAAATCTGGCAAAGAAGACCCAGGACTGTTGAGGAGCTAGAATCCTACATCAGACAAGATTGGGGCAATGTTCCTCTCCCAAAACTCCATCAATTGGTCTCCTCACTTCCCAGACAGGGGCGGATTGGCCATAGACCCTACAGGGAAATATTCCTATGGGCTGATGCCTAGGAGGGCCACCTAAACCCTCCTCACGGCCTCCAGCCGGGTTCATAATGATCTGGCCAGGATCCGCCATCCTGGATTCCACTGTATCAACATCCTCAGGACAGTGATACAGTTGAATACTGTGGCACAGGTGGCAATATTTTGTGCCTCACTGTGGTATTTGGTTCAACTGGGGAGGTATATTCCTCTACACTATGATATTCCTGATCTTGACTACTTCTGTTGTCCTTGCCTAATTGTGTTGCCCCACCATCTGTTAATTCCCCCCCCTCCCAACATGGGGCCACTTTTACCTTTTTTTCCAGGGCCACTTTTAGTTCTCAGTCCACCAGTGTTCCCAGGTGTTTACAGGCTATTGTTAAAAGAAGAGTGGATGCTACACGATGGTAGACATGGCTCTGTCCCAACTTTTTTGAGATGCGTTGCTGCTATCAAGTTCTAAATAGTTGCATAGTTAATCCGGTTAAAAAAAGACATAAGTCCATCAAGTTCAACCTAGGGATAGGTGGGGACTTGAATCCCAGAAGGAAGTGAGTTAATTTGTTTCCCATGAAATGGTAAAATGTCTCAACTTTAACATCTGATCTGAGTTCTATGATCCAATGTGAATAAAATATGGGTCTATGAGATGTGCAAATCATATTGCCTTCTGTTCTTATTTACATTTTACAGTGTCACAACTTTTTAGGATTTAGGGTTCTAGATATCATTTACGATAAACCCCTTGAATCCCCATACATCCTTTTAATCCCTTTCTCTGTATTATTACCATTTCTGATGGCGCCTGTACGGGAATATCTGTTTTTTGGTTTTGTTTTGGTTTTTTTTTTGTGTGTGTGTTTCTTTCTAACTTTGGGAAGCTTGTGGCTGGTTAACATCTTTACTTCTATTTTTTTATGATTTTCCTTAATGCCTTGAATCCAAGTATATGATAGCACTGGACACTGATTCTGAAGAGTACGGAGGACATCAAAGAATTGATCACAGGACAGAATTCTTTACAGAAAATTATCCTTATAATAACCGACAGTATTCTCTCTTGGTAAGTATGACTCAAAGCAAAGTTTTAAAGGGGTTGTCTCACTTCAGCAGATGGCATTTATCATGTAGAGAAAGTTAATACAAAGCACTTACTAATGTACTGTGATTGTATATATTGCCTCCTTTGCTGGCTGGATTCATTTTTCCATCACATTATACACTATTCATTTCCATGGTTATGACCACTGTGTAATCCATCAGTGGGGGTCGGGCTTGCACATTTAAAAAAAAAAGTTTACGTATAATTAAAGGTAAGGGTTACATGAAAACTTAGCCTATTGTATATTGGCCTATATACACAATAGGCGGCCCCTGTTATGAATGCAGGTCCAATGTGTTCTTTAATAAAGCAGTTGTCCCAGTTACAGAAGGAGCATTCACTACAATAGGAGTTACAGAAACATTGGAGCGCTGGCCCACTTGGCTGTTTCCATAAGACCAGTCACCTAGGGCTAGCGCTTAAGGCCCTTTTACACGAGCCGATTATCGTTCAAATAATCGTTCAAACGTTCGGATTTGCACGATTATTGTTGTGTATAAACACGGGTAACGATTTAACAACGAACGAGATTTCGTTCGCTTCTCGTTGATCGCATCTTTTGTCCTGCCAATAAATTAATCGTTCATCGTTCGAAAATCTTCCAGTTTAAACGAAAATCGTTTAGTCGTTGGCAGATGGTAATGGTAATGCTTATGGCAAGGAGCAAGGAACGATCGTAATAACGATTATAAAACGACCGAAAGTACGAAGATTGTGAACGACTTCTCTTTCAGTGTAAACGGTATTTACATTGCATCGTTCGATCGTTCATCTACGATCGCTAATACGATTTATCTTTCCGTGTAAAAGGACCTTTAGTCTCAACCTGCTACAGAAACAACGAGATGGAACAATCCCTTGAACACCTACAGGTCACACACACACCACAATCGTAATGGTATAATATAGTAGTATACTTTACTGAAAAATATTAAAAGCAGACAGACATGATATCAGATAAAAGGTGGCAATCACTTACACGAAGAACCTGCATACTGTGGTAATCACAAATGTACATAGTATCACCACTAGGTGCCAGATAAAAGCTACTAGAGGATAAATGACCATATGAAGCCATATCTACACAGATGTAACAATACTGTTAAAAAAAAGATGAATATAGACCACTATGCAGATCTACCCTCTGTGTTAACCAAATGGCACAGTTTTTTGTGCCTTTTGTGTTAAGCTTGGTTCACACCAGCGTTAACAGTTTCCATTGTACAGTTCCATTAGATAAAGTAGTAGAACAAATCCCAGGTCGTTTTCACATGAAGTTGACTTCTCTCGGTGCACAAAAGACCTGGACAAAACCAATGAAAGTCCAATGGGAAAAATGTCTAGGACTTCAAGAATTAAAAATTTGGGTGGATATTTATTGATTCCTCTGTTCATCCAGATGATGCAACAAAGTTATGTAGGGGAACATGGCTCTCATAATTTTGTCACATCTTCCTGCTTTCCATACAACAGTCTGAACTCTAGAAGACTGGTGTAAATTTCTCTCTTTGTTCATGCCAGATAAATGTGTCAGGCCTTCTGTGCCACCCACTCCCCACACTCGCCTCTCCTCCCTTTCTTGCCACTTTTGAAAAGTGTCGAGGAGGACGAAAAGTTGCAAAAATGGCATATAACAAAATCTGCAACTTTAATACACACTGTAGTTGAGTAAATCACTTAATAAATGTTCCCTTAGTCTTTATAATCCAAAGCTAGCTGTGAAGATTATACTGTGACTCCAGCTGGAGTCTTTAAAGGGGTTTTCCAAGATTTTTATACTGATCACTCAGGTTCCAACACACGAGACCCCAGACGATCAGCTGTTTGACAAGGCTCCTGTGAGCACCATGGGTTTGTCGCAGCTCACCAAGCACAGCGCCATACGTTGTATAGTGTCTGTGCTTGGTATAGCATGCAGCTCTTTTCAGCTAGGCCGTGTGACCAATGATCGTAATGTCTTTGTCCTTGAAAAAGCTGAGAGAAGGCCGCAGCGAGCCCCGGGACACCAACCGATCAGATACAGATGTCCTATGCTGAGGATAGGTCATCGGTATAAAAATCTCAAAAAACCCCTTTAACTTTAGATAATAAAGACTTAGGGGCACAGTTATTAAGACCGACGTTTTATACGCCAGTCTTAATAAAGGCCCATAGTTCAGCCGAAGTTATCTGGCCTGGCATGAGCGGGGAGAAGTCACAGATAAAGGCGCGTCTAACCGCTGCGCTGCTATCTGCTCCTGAAATATGCCTAATATAGGCGTATTTCAGCATGATTTAAATGACACCTGGGCATATTTATTTTCGGACTTTTTTGCTGACTTTTGCCGCATGTTTTACAGTACATGCATCTGTTACTGTTTTTTAATGCCACCTCTAGGTGTTAGCTGTACTGGAAGTCTATAGGAATTATGAAAGACAATATACATGTGCATATTTTTTCCTGTGGTGTTTTTTTCCTTTTTTATTTTTTTACCAATGTGTCTATGTACCATAGCCGTTCATTGTTTTTCTTTTTACAATTCATTTTTACAAATGGCTTTTTGAAGAGGAAGTGACATCAGGATGGGGGGGAGGTGCAAACTTCAAAGTTTAAAAAAGTATGGCTTGTTGCCTATTGTCCTTGCTTATGTTTATATACAAATAATAAAAAGAATTTGAAAAGAAAAAAAAAGTATGGTTTGTTGCCTATTGTCCTTGCTTATGTTTATATACAAATAATATTAAGAATTTGAAAAGAAAAAAAAAAGTATGGCTTGATTTTAAAAAATCCTGTTTGTAAAATAGGCCACAAAAAATTCATAAAATGTCTCAAAAACCCATATGAAAAAAATGTCTTTTATTTTTTTTTAGGCATTTTTTGCTGTGAGAAAAAACTGCTAATCAAATTTGTGTGAAGGAAACCTTAAAGGGGTATTCCCATCATAGACAATGGGGGCATATCGCTAGGATCCCAGCAGTATATCGAGAACGGAGCAGGGAACACTGTGCCTGGGGGACTCCGGCCACCACCAGGTGCAGCTCCCCGCTGCTCCCATAGAAATTAATGGAAATAGCCGAGCACTGGCGGCCCCATAGAAATGAATGGAGGGTGGCGGTGCATGTGCAGTGTGCCCTCAAGTTTCCTGACTCCATTCTCGATATGGGGACCCGCACCTATCAGACAATGGGGGGCATATCCTAGCGATATGCCCCCATTGTCCGAGATGGGAATAACCTTTAGGGGGTTAAAGAGGACCTGTCTGCTCGCATGAGGTGTCTGTTTTAGTAAATACTTGTATTCTCCACAAAATAACAGCCCATGAGCATCTTTACATTGTGCTGTTCCTCTTTTATCCCTCATGGAAATGTACCATTGCATTGACAAAGGGGCGATACCATTCTCCTTGTCACACAGGCAGGCTGTGTAAGACACATGCTTTTTACCAGAGGGATGGTAAAACTCGGTAACACAACACAGATTTTAAAGAAAAGATGCTGCCGAATTGTTATTTTATGGGGAACACAGTTATTTACTAAAACAGACATGTCAGGAGAGGGGACAGCTTCTCTTTCAGCAGAAACGGTTATGGGTTTACACAAATATTCAAATTTTGGAAAACAGTAGAACAATTTGAGTTTTGTATATCTTTTGTTTTTAGATTAGTGACAACTTGCAGTACATGTTGTACAATCCACTTGAAAAGAATGAGGTTTTTTCGTAATATTTAAAAATGAGCAGACATTTCAGACCCCATGTTATTGCACTCTGCTCATTTGTTGCTCCGAAACGGTTTTCAGCGGCGAAAGAATTCTAATAGACGTGAATGCACCTTCAAGTGTTATTGATGAAAACTGGCTTTATGGGATGCTCCTGGTTGCAAATGACTTGCTGCACTCTAGTGGTTAACATTTACCACTTCACTTAACAGTCTCCGAGCTGTGCCGCGCTTGTTATGCCGTCCTAGTTGCACAGAGAAGATTTCATACTATTTGTATAGTCTCTTCCGACAACGCATTTTGATATTTTTTTTTAATCTTTCTCCTGAATTGTTTTCCTATATTTCAGGTTTACATTCCATGCAGAGTGGCGCTTGTTCTTCGTAATGTTGACAACTATTAAGGACTGAAGATGCATCTTTATCTCTTCTGTGTGAGCTCAGGTTGCTTAGAAGTAGAACAATTTACACAACGCGTAGTATCATAGAATGTGCTCAAGGTTATTCACAATAGTCTAATGGATAACTAGATTGAACATGGCATTCTGTCACCTCATGTACACCTAGATGGAGCCAGACGGCGGCAAATGCTTGGCGCATTTCTAATTCACAGTATTATGAAACGCGTTGGCTCGTACATCATAAATGTTCCATCTAGGCCTGTGTTTCTGTGAAGCAATACATTTCCTACCGTTAGTATACTGTATCTGTGTATAATAGTGACATTTCTATTTAGTTGCACTACAAACTACAGCTAATTTATTGTGACCCGTAGTAGTATCATTTTTTGTCATAGTTTAGACCACACACTGTGTTGTATAAATTGGAAACATAGCGCAGACTACACTTCTATTCTGTTCTTTGATAATCAAGATATATGGGTGGCCATACACCTTAGTTATGTCATCTGAACACTCCCTTTTTTTCAGCAGTTATTCCTCCTGACCTGAGTAGATGAACATGCATGAGTTCTGCATAGGGAGAGAGCAATAAAAGCCCCTTTAGACGTCCCGATGTTCAGGCAGATTATCGCTAACCAGCGTATGTAAGTACGCTCATTAGCAGTAATCTGCCGGTGTCAAGGTGTCATCTATTATCCAATGATCCCTATCAGGTAATAGGAATTTCCGTGCAGACACGTAAATCATTTGTCAGCACCAGAATGTGCTTTCTAAACAGCCTCTGCTGCCGGCAAATATTGATTCTGTATGGGCATGAAGCATGGCATTAGCGATCACTCCTCCCCATACTGTGGAGGGGATCACAGTGACCACCTCCACTGACAAGCAAGCGATTACTGGGAAGGGACTCTTCCTTCCGGACAGTGGCTTGCCACATTGCACCATGTAAAGGGGCACGTAAGGGGATGTCTCACTTCAACAAATGGCATTTATCATGTAGAGAAATTTAATACAAGGCACTTACTAATGTATTGTGATTGTCCATATTGCTTCCATTTCTGGCTGGATTCCTTTTTCCATCACATTATACACTGCTCGTTTCCATGGTTACGACCAGCCTGCAATCCAGCAACAGTGGCCGTGCTTGCACACTATAGGAAAAAGCGGTCTATGCTCACTCCCATGGTCCCGGCCACCAGAGGGGCCAGCGCATATTTATACATTGTGCAAGCACGACCACCGCTGCTGGATTGCAAGGTGGTCGTAACCATGGAAACAAGAAGTGTATAATGTGATGGGAAACCCAGCACAGGAAGCAATATGGAGAATCACAATACATTAGTAAGTGCCTTGTATTAACTTTCTCTACATGACAAATGCCACTTGCTGAAGTGAGAGAACCCCTTTAATCTTCCTCCAGAAAGCTCTGTCAGCAGCTTATCTTCCTTGAACACAAAAGAATCAGGTGTGTTGAAATTTAATATGCCCAACAGCTGCTATTGGGGGATAGGTTGGATCTCTCTGTATACATTAGATGGTTGGTGGGTCTCACTGAGACATTGTGCCTACACAGGTGTGAAAACTAAGAAAACAAAGTAGAAAAGATTCATCACCTATATCAATCAGATTGCTTCCTTCATTTTCACATTTCACTCAAATTTCTGACATTGGATTATGCTATGGGCAACTGCTTCACTTTTCCTTTGCATGAGTTTCGGCTATTCTCCTCCGCCGTCTGTACAACACATTGAAGCATTTACATATTCCCTAGTGCACTTCTTTTAATGAGGGCTGTGATGTAGTACAGCCAATTCAATGGGAGCAAGTGCTCCTTATGGACTGTTTTTCTCCCACTTCAGGGAGCCCGCTCTGCACTTCAACACAGTTAAGAGGGATCTACTCCCATTATACTTGATAGAAGTACACAGAGCTTCTGCTGGTACTACGTTATTATGTAGAACTTGCCTCATTTCTTCCACTTAATGGAAGTAGAAAAATGTTAGAAAACAACACCAGGCCTGACACTGGGTTAGAGTCTGCACTGGGGGAGTTTGCACACACGTGTTAATAAGGCAGCGGAGTTGTCAGACTGTATGTCCACAGTAACCAGTCTGTCTCAGATTTTTCTTCAGTGGCCCTACACATTAGATCAGGGATGGCCAACCTGCGGCTCTCTAGCTGTCGCAAAACTACAACCCCCACCATGCCCTTCTGGAGGCTTAAAGCTGTAGGTAGTCTGGGCATGCTGGGAGTTGTAGTTTTGCAACAGCTGGAGAGCCTCGGGTTGGCCATCTCTGCATTAGATGAATGTCAACTAAAATAGCCAATTCATCAGAAAAAAAGCCAACCATTTAATATGTATGGGGTTGTCACGACACTCCAATCGCAGATGACAGGCGAAAGTAGGGTCAGGAATGTTGGATTTCAAGTCAAGAAGGCCAGTCCTCAGCTGAATCTAAAGTGTATTGCCAGCTTTACCTTGGAGCCTTATTTAGAAGTGTAAACACATATTTAAAGGGCATCTGTCAGCAGGTTTCAACCTATGACACTGGCTGACCTGTTACACGTGTGCTTGGCAGATGAAGGCATCTGTGTTGGTCCCATGTTCATATGTGCCCGCATTGCTGAGAAAAATTATGTTTTAGTATATGCAAATGAGCCTCTAGGAGCAACGGGGGCGTTGTCATCACACCCAGAGGTTCAGCTCTCTCTGCACTTGCCGCACCCTGTCCTCTTTTATTGACAGGACCAGGTATGATGATGTTTCCTGGCCCTGTCAATCAAAGTGGAGAGGGTTTGGCAGTTGCAGAGAGAGCAGAGCCTCTGGATGTAATGGCAACACCCATGTTGCTCCCTCCTGTTGCGTATGTTAAAACTTAATTTTTCTCAAGAAAATGGGACCAACACAGATGCCTTCAGCGCACATGCAACAGGTCAGCCAGGTTATCCGAGTTATGAAAAAAAAAAATATAGTACTTTAAATCTGATGGGCAGCAATATATAACTACCTTAAGCAAGTTTTAGGCAAAAAATTCTATATTTCCACATTTCCCTGGTTCTCTTCTGGTCTTTGTTTACCTGCAGTAATAACAATCTCTGCCCCTCCCCCTGCTCTTCAAATGCTGCCCTGAATGACATGTCTTCTGGGATACTCAGCAGCATGTTGTATGTGTAGGACTACAAGTCCCAGCTGTACAATGACACTGCTGATACACACAGGATCTTACCCCTTACCTGTCTTGTACAATACAATACTCTCCAGATCAGCTCTGTGTCTGTAGGGTGAGGAGGGCAGATCCTGTGTCTCTTTACATCTGCAGCTGCTGTTGTAAAGTCTTCAGTGTGTTCTGGCTGAAGGGGTTAATGTTTTATCTGAAAGAATCCAGGGAGAGAGCAGATAGCAGCGGCGGCAGAGCAAGGGGGCGTGGCCAGCACAGTGACGTTTTGTGTACAGGCTGTTATCTGCTTGTGCACGAATACAAGATTAGCAGGGAGGCAAGCTGACATCACAGGTCATGTGACCCTCATTGAAACCTGAGAAACCAGCAGCTTTAGAAGCAGAAAGTGTATGGAAAAGCTGTTGTATTTGACTAGTTAGAAACATACAAAGGACAAAAAAATTACTCAGACAACCCCTTTAAAGGATAAATTGCTTTACTTGGCTATAGTTATAGCCACCATATGCCAGTAAGTAATATCACCTGTTAGTACCTTGTGAAGTTGCTGTGCATGTTGCTACGTTTACTAAGTAGTTGGAGCATTGGGATTGAATAGCTCCTCCCAAGAAATTGAGTTTGGAAATTAACTTAATGGGGTTGGCCACTTTCTGGTTACTGTTGACCAATGTGTTTGTGAGATGATTACATTGTATATGCACTTACTAATATAGCCCTTGTTTAAATTCTGCACCATTTCTATATTTTATAAGGTGTGCCCTATTTTTTTACAAAGTCTTTGTTCTGTCTACACAGAGGTCTTATCCATAAGATGGCCGCTGGTGGGACTAGGCAGATCACCTCCATGTGATGTGTCCTCCATTCACACTGCCTTTCACTAAACTCCCAACAGAACAACTACAGATGGTAGATGCAGTGTACTTGAATGGAGCAGGCATCACATGAAGGTGATTTAACTGGTCATGTGATCTTCCATCAAAAGCTATTTTATGGACAGGACCTCTGTGTGGATAGAACTAAAGGCTTTTTTGAAATTCTGTACTGTTTTCTATATTTCATAAGATATTCTCATTTGTTTACATAAAGGCTATATTATTAAGTGCCGCATAGTCATCTCACAAACACAGTGGTCAACAACAACCAAAAGGTGGCCAACCTCATTAAAGGGGTTGTCCGAGTTATTTTTTTGTTCTTTATATGTTTCTAACTTGTCAGGTATAACAACTTTCCCATATACTTTGTGTTTCTAAAGCTGCTGGTTTCTCAGAGTTGACTGAGGGTCACATGACCTGTGATGTCACCTTATCTCCCTGGTCTGTGATGTTTCGTGCACAAGCCTCAGAGTTCAGATAACAGTCTGTACACGAGACGTCGCTGACCACGCCCCCTTTCTTTGCCGGGCTCCTGCTATCTGCTCTCTCCCTGGATTCCTTCAGATAAAACATTAACCCCTTCAGCCAGAACTCACTGAGGGCTCAAGGCTTTACAACAAATAGTAGTTGCAACAGTGAGAGGAGACAAATGCTGGGCAAGGAGCTATAGAGGAATTGTACAAGAACAGGTAGGGAGAATTTCCTGTGTGTATCAGCAGTGTCATTGTACAGCTGGGACTTGTAGTCCTACACAAACAACATGCTGCTGAGTATCCCAGCAGGCAGACATGTACTCACAGCACTTATATTCACTGCCTTTGCAGAGGAGGGGGGAGGGGCAGAGATTGTTATTACTGCATGTAAACAAAGGCCAGAAGAGAACCAGGGAAATGAGGAAATATAGATTTTTTTTTTTTGCCTAAAACTTGCTGAACTTAGTTATATATTGCTACCCATCAGATTTACAGTGCTATATTTTTTTTTCCATAACTTGGACAACCCCTTTAAGGAATGCCCACATACATGATTTTAGCACACCGAGCTTCTGAGGAATGGCACACCACACTAGACACGAGTCAGGTAGCAAAATATGAGTTAATATTATTCTTTTATGTTTTTTGGAGGGTACATACTTGGAAAAGGGGATATATAACTGGATAGTTTTAGTTTGGTACCGATGTTTCCTGTATTTTTCAAGATTTCTTAGCTTTTGTTTTTTTGATGGTTTTAACATTTTTATGTTCTTCATTTATTTTACCTATATAAAGTTTGGTTTGTTTGGTTTAGATGTGACATGAATATGTATACTTTATATTTTCTTGTAAGGTACCAAGAAACAGGGCTAAAACATAATCCAGAATACTGCATTAGTTGACAGCGGTCCAGTAAATCTTATCGGTTACTGTATGTCACATGTATTATGTAATGTGTGTCCTTTGGAAGAGCAATATTAATATTTATTGGAAATTCGTTGTTATGGGCCTCATGTATCAAAACCACCTCAAAAAACCATCCATGAAATCCTAAATTGTGGTTACTGTGGGCTGTCTTTTTGGTATGAGATGCCTCACCCAATCCAGAATAAGACATTGACATAGGTGAGTATTATACACACAACCCATCAGCAGACTCTAGAAACCTATATTTTGTGATGTAATCACCAGCTATTTTAGGGCATAAAGCTGCATAGTGTATACATGGATACTGTTTTCACATTAATAAATGAGTTGCTTAATTGTAGTCCTCCTGACTCTAGCACAGGGGGTAAGCAACCTGCAGCACTCCAGCTGTTGGGAAACTACAATTCCCAGCATGCATACTTCCTCTGCTCTTCTCAGAGCTCTCATAGAAATGAATGGAGCATGCTGGGAATTGTAGTTTCCCAACAGCTGGAGTCTCAAAGGTTGCTGACCCCCTGCTGTAGCACGTTCACCATTAAGACTAAAAGTACACGTTCAGTCGCTGGCCAGTCATCACAACATCGCAAAAGCCAGTGAGAAGTAAAGAATTATTGTGTCACAATATCATGCAACCTTTGCAGCACAACGTCATGCTACATTCTTTACACATTGACGGTCGTCATGTAGCCTCAGCCTAAAGCATCCTTCATTTCATATGTTACTGGCCTCCTTAGATCCTCTCTTCTCTGGTGTTTGCATTGTGACGCAATGACGTGGCCCATAACGACGTCATGTGACAACACTTTGGTGGCCAATAATTTATGACCATGTAACGTTTTAAAGACCAGTTGCACACTAGCGTTAAAATCTTCCGGCAGAGGAACAGCCTGCTGGAGTTCATTGTATCTGGCATAGCCGGATACTGCTGGAAGATTTTAACACTAGTATGCCATTAGCCTTAGCTGTGGTAAGATAACGTTCTGCTGCAGTAAATGGCCACCATGCTTACCTGACATGAGTTTATGGACTACACATCATCTTAGGCTACTTTCAATACCGGATTTAAATGGATCCATTTTGATTTTGCACATCGGGATGTATCCATTCCATTGGGATGCGGTTTTGTGAAATCAAAACTGAAAACAAAGGATCCATCCCTAAATACACTGAAAGTCAGTGGGTGATGGATCCTTTTTTTTCAAGCTCCTAAAAAACAGATTTGTCACCATTGACTCACATTGTTTTCAGTGCCGGATCCATTTATTTTCCTGCTTTTATGACCGGACACAAAACCACAGCTTCCAGCGGTTAAGTGTCCGGTCACAAAATGGACTGCTGCCGGAATTGAAGACATCCAGATGCATCCTGAACAGATCTCTTTTCATTCAGAATGCATGAGAACTAAATAGAAACGTTTTCCCGCTATTGAGATCCTCTGCCAGACCTCAATACCTTAAAACAATAACGCAAGTGCAAAGTAGCCTTACTAGACAGCTCCTTCCATTCTTTATGGGTGAGACATTGTGTATACACTATAGATATGGTACATACTATGCAGCAGACATTGACCATGTACTGTAGATGTTTTCCCAGTATAGTTTCTTAAAGTTCAGGTTCTAAGATTAGATCTATATTTTCTTTGCCTTTAAAAAGTGCTTCTATTTTAACAGTATAATGCAGTTGTCTGTCTTTCACTGAATAGTGCATACTTTGTAATAGCTTTCATTGTCATTTTTGGTCCTTTATAAGGCATTTGTCATCACTTTACATAGTCACTGAGTTTTGAAGTCAGTGAGACAATTAGTAACACCGTATTCTTGTCTGTGTTTGCAGTATACAATGTAATATGTATCCAATTCAATTAAAGACGTGAAAAAAAAATAATAAAACCTACTTGGAAATATCAGTCCTTGTGTTGAATCTTCTGTGATGTCTTTAATTCCACAAAAAGTGATCAAAATGTGTATAGAATTGAGAAATCAGATCCAAGGTCTGGGGGTATGTTCACAGAGTATGGGGCCCTCACACTGAGCATATCAGAATTGTCACTACAATTAGTACTACATACAAGCTCCACCGTTATTTTGCTTATTACAGTTTACCAGGGAGCTTTGCACTTTGCATTTCTGTGTCAAGGCTTTTAAATGAAGCTCTGCAGTACTTTTTGTAGCTGGTCTCCCCAAGATTTGCTATGGTTTTGTTTGTGGTCTCCAAGGCATTGCTCCCGGTTAGTCAGAATCTTACTCCACACTGATGAGGGGCAATCCCCCAAAACAGCTGTCTGTGGATGGATAACTGACTTAGGTCTTCCCTTGTCACATCCTTAAGACTTGTAACAGAGCGGGATTTTGACATAGGGACCACTTAATATGGTGCATCTGGTGATCTCTAAAACGGGGACAGCCCTTTGCTTAGTCTTCCTTCCCTGCAAGGATATCTGGCTTTCACTGTGTTAAAGACCCATAACTGGGGCTCCACAGTTATTTTACATATTACATTCTTGGATGTGGTTGGAATTTACGGATATGTTAATAAATAATTCCATGCCCAATATAATCTAGACAGCAATACTGTAAAGATGTATTTCTGCCACTAATTTGGTATTCATTGGTGCAGTCAGGGCCGCCATCCGGGGGTACAGCAGAACCTGCTGTGGGGGGCCTGGGTGCAGAACCTGCTGTGGGGGGCCCGGGCACAGGGCCGGCGTCAGCACCCGGCAAACCCGGGCATGTGCCGGGGCCCTGAGCTCCTCGGCAGTGGCGTAGCTATAGGGGTCACAGCGGTCGCCGTTGCGACCAGGCCCCTAAGCTAGGGGGCATCTATATTAGAAGAGACGACACTGGGAGTCCATTTGCATAGAATAATAGACTGGTACAGGAAACCCCCCCACAAATTGTGGGTTCTAATAGAGGAAGATATAATACAGTTCCCGCTTCGACATATTATATTCTCTGAAAACCCAATTCCTCCCCGCTTTTCAGGAGGGAATCCACTGATTAGTGAAACCATTAGGATTTTTGGTTTAGACAACATGCGGAAGATATGTGCTCCTTTCCCATCCCCTCTTTTACAGATTAAAGACCTGATCTTTAGTGAAGATGCTATATACAACTCCACCATTCCTAGAGAGATGAGCTATAGTAATATTATGTTGGATACAGTCATGGAATCTGACACGGTCCCTTCCAGTTCTACACTTGCGGAAATATTACAATGCCCACTTATACCCACTCTGGTTTATAATAGATTTGTTACCTCCCTTCGGAAGATTTTTAAAGGAGCAAACATAAGCAGGCCAATGACGAAGTTCGAAACACTACTCTCCCAGCTTAAACCCCCTAAAAAAGTGGTCTCCACATTGAATAAACTCCTTATAACTCCACCAGCCCAAACTCCTCTCCCATTTATAGAGGCCTGGGAAAAAGACCTTGACAGGACCTTTTCGTCCTCTGACATTGGAACTCTGTTCAAGGCTACTAAACAAGTTTCTCATTGTGTAAGAATGCAGGAAAGTGGGTATAAGGTCCTGACGAGATGGCACCTAACTCCAATCTTATTAAACAAATATAATCCTTGCTATGACCCACGTTGTTGGAGATGTGAGGAACATCCTGGCACTTATCTCCATATGTGGTGGACGTGTCCGCGTATAAGCACTTATTGGACCACAATTATCTCACACATTAATCAAATATTGCACATTAATCTCCCAGTATTACCGGAGATATGCCTGCTTCATTTATTCCATGACAAACCTCCCTCACATGTTCAGAAATTGACCAGACAATTACTGGCCGCTGCCAGGATTCTGATTCCTACATACTGGAAGTCTAAAGACCCTCCGACACTTAGACAATGGCAAGACAGAGTAGATGCTATATACCGTCTAGAAGAGCTAGCTAGCTGGGACTCTAAAACACATCCCGCTTTTAGAACTATGTGGCTTCCTTGGGTAAAATACAGGCAGTTTTCTACTGCAGAATTATAATGGGAAATTACTATTCCCCCCCCCCCCCTCTGGCACTCACGACAAGCGTGTATTTAGATATTTTACATTGCTTATAGATCTTCTTTCTGATGGTGGCCATGGGAAGCTTGTGTCATCTACCCCCCCCCTCCCTCCCCTCCCCCTCTTCCCTATTTCATACCCACCCCTTTCCTATCCATTTGTCTGACTTGCTTAGATATAAGCGATTACTAGGTATTACTCACAAAGTGTTGTCCTTCCAGATTACCATGGAAACGGCTTATAGATGTGCACTTATACAATGTTTAATTACCTCTATGGGATGATACGCCCCTCTCAAACACAGACTTTGTGTACCTTTATTGGTCTTTCCAGACCATTCTGTTACTGCGTAATGCCTATCATTATTGTTTGTGTTATATAAAACAATAAAAAGATTTTGAAAAGAAGAGACGACACTGGGTGAACGAGGTATGGGGCGCTGTATTATACTGGATGTAAGAGGTATGGGGCGCTGGATTAGGCTACATTCACACGAACGTTGTGTTTTGCGGTCTGCAAATTGCGGATCCGCAAAAAAAGGATGATGTTCCGTATGGCATCCATTTTTTTTGCAGATCCACTGTAACAATGCCTATCCTTGTCGGCAAAACGGACAAAAATAGGAATGGACATACAGATGCGGACAGCACACAGTGCTCATTGAAGTGAATGGGTCCGCATCTGAGCCGCAAAATACGCAGATCGGAGGCTGCAAAAACAACTGTCGTGTGAATGTAGCCGGGGGGGGGGCCCAAGCTGAACTCTTGCACCAGGGCCCATGAGCCTTTAGCTACGCCCCTGCTCCTCGGGGGGCCCACTCAGCCGCTGGCTTTTTTTTTTTAATTCAGTTTTTATTTTTGCTGCTCCCTCTCGAGTCCCGTCCCACTGAGCCGCTTTAATGCCGGCTCCGAGTCCTCACTCACCCCACTGCCCTTTAACAGTGCCCAGCCACAGTCTTCTCCGCGGCTCAGCGGGTGCCGCCTACCTCCTTGCCGCGCTTCAGCTGTCTCCTGCTTCCCACCGCCACCAGCAGAGGAGGAGACAGCTGAAGCGCAAGGGAGAGATGAAGACTGAGGCGGCGCCATCTTAGTGGCAGGTGCAGCAACAGCAGCCCAGCAACGCGGTGCAGTAAGTAACTTTCCCCAGCCAGCCCAGTCTGAAGGGTCATTTTGCTTGTATTTTCATCTCCAGCTCTTGGTCATTATTGAATAAGGTCATCTCCTGTACTTCTGCATTGCAACCTGGGGGATGTAGGTCTGATGGGGGCACAAGACGCCAACCTGAGGTCTAATGGGGGGGGAGACCCTGATCTGAGGTCTGATGGGGCACAAGACGCTGACCTGAGGTCTGATGGGGGCACAAGACACCGACCTGAGGTCTGTTGGGGCACAAGACGCCGACCTGAGGTCTGATGGGGGCACAAGACGCCAACCTGAGGTCTGATGGGGGCACGAGACACCGACCTGAGGTCTGATGGGGGCACAAGACGCCTACCTGAGGTCTGATGGGGGCACGAGACGCCGACCTGAGGTCTGATGGGGGCACGAGACGCCGACCTGAGGTCTGATGGGCGCACGGGGGGGCGCACAATTTGCCTGTAGGGGGCCCCGAAATTCCTGATGGCAGCCCTGGGTGCAGTATAGTATAAAGTAGTTTATTCCTGTGTGCCACTGTTTGTATGTATTCAAATGACCATTATAGAACATATTTCCCTCAAGATTAATGCACATGTAGTGATAGGATCACCAGTTGATTAATTTGCATCTATATGTCTCGTAATTTTGTTCTAAAACACGATTCGTAACAAGAACCGCATACTGCCACCAGAGTCACTACTATCCATATAGAGCAATTCTTTGAGTTTTTTTTTTGCATCAGTTTCGCCCATCCACAAGCTTCAGATTAATCAACATTGATTTGAACTCCACTTGCCACACAGCGGCAAACCACGCCGATCATGCTCAAGGGGAACACTGCCAACTGGTCCTAAAACAAATCAGAGGTCATAAGTAACCATACAGTAGTGCAAGTACGATGCCGGTAAAATTCTAATACTCTGCAGTACAGAAGTATCGCCGGGTACTGAGCAAGCAATCACACATCCTAGAAATGGAAGTTTAAGGGTGCTATCACACAGGTATTTGAATGGTGTTTTCTGCATTTTTGCTTTTTTTGTGTTGTTTTGCATCTTTTGTTTTTTTGTGCATTTTTGCTTTAAAAACATCAGCTCTAGATGTTAGCAGAAGGTCTATGGGAAATATGAAAAACAGGGCACACAAGTGCTTTTTTGTGCTTTTGACTTCCTTTCAAAAACGCAGCACATTGTATCTCTTGGTGGTTTTCAAGCATTTTGCTAACACCTCTATAGGAGAAGAATGCCATGAAGAAAACACCCCTGTGGGCAAAAAAAAGCACCAAACCTATTGTGCATTGTAAATGCCCTACAAAAAATAAAGCTGGAACTGATATTGTCACTTCCCTAACAATTTGGAATAAAAAGGAATCAAAATGTTGCATGCATCCCAAAGTACAAAAAAAGCCCACACAGCTTTAATGATAGAAAAATAAAGGTTTTTTGTTGTTTTTTTAAATAGCTTTTACTAGTATAAAAAATATCAAAAACGACATAAATTTAGTATCACCATAATCATATTAATCCAGAGTATAAAAATATGAACAGATATATTATAGAATTAAGAGGTGCCCCCAGGTCTCCCTTCCCTGGACATAGGATTGATTTTTACTTGGTTTGGGTTGGGCAAATTATTTTTTATTGAATATGTGGAAATTTGGGGAATGGAATTCTTGTAAAATTGATTTTAATGTATTTAGATTAGTAAAAGGAAAAAAAGTATAAAGTTGGCTTGTCATTGTAACTGAAAAGTGAGTACCATAAAAACAGAACAAACAAAACAAAAAAGGATAATTGCTAAATTGTAGGGTTTTTTCCATTCTGCCCCACAAGTAACCTTTTTTTTTTTTTACAGTTTTGCCATACATTTTATGGAACACTAAATGGTGCTATTAAAAAATAGAACTAATCTCACAAAAAAAACAAGCCATCTTACGGCTATTTCAACAGAAAAATAAAAAGTTGTGGTTCTTGGAAGGTCAAAAGGAAAAAAAATTAAAACTGGCTATAGTGGGAAGGGGTTAAATACAGAGCATCTTGAGTTTTTAACTAAGATTCTTGACAGCTTTGCCCTCTTTTATAGTTATGTTATTTGACAAAACTTCTTTCTTTTTGTACACATTGCCAACGCGTCCTATAAATAGGAATTTTCACCCATTTATAGCGCTAAAAACCATAATGCCATTTACATGATCACAGAGCAATTTACATGATGGTTTACAAGTCTTCTCCAGCTGTGATATCAAAAGCTACACAAGATATTTTAGAATATATTAATATAATTAACATGCAATTTGTTATCAACAAATTAAGATTCATGTCAACAGACGTTGAATGCTTCTGTAAACTGAAAATTTTAGGAAAAGAGAAACATATGTCCATAGATATCATCCAGCTAATAATATAGATAGAAGCCACAGGATCCCTTTTAATATGTTTTAGCTTACAAGCACTGGTATATAGATTTTGTTCTTCTTCTAGTAGACCTTGCTCAGTTGCCTGCTGTCCAAGACTCTCTAGGATTAAAAACTGTGAAAAATTTTAATCTACAGATATACTGTATCTCTATAGACTTGGTATGAATTGGCATAAGATCACCTTTGTGATCCACTGTCATCAAGGAAACCCGACTGTAAAAGCATGCATGCTATTAACTTTCAGCGTGGTTTCACATGTACAGTCCTGGCCAAAAGATTTGAGACTGACACAAATTTTTGTTTTTGCAAAGTCTGCTGCTTCAGTGTTTTTGGTTTGTTTGTTTTTTCATTTTTTTTTGTTGTTTCTATGATATACTGGAGTAATTTCATACTTGACAAATACATCATTTTTATGCACATGCTCAATATTTCCAGTGTTGACGCTTGTTTTTCAAGACTTCTGCAATTCACCCTGGCATGCTGGATTTCCGCTTCTGGGCCAAATCCTGACTGATGACAACCTGTTCTTGCTAAATCAGTGCTCCAACTTTATCACAATTCCTGTGTGGGTTATTTGCCACCTGATTTTTGAGGATTGACCACATGTTCTCAATGGGATTGAGATCTGAAGTTTCCTTGCCATGGACACAAAATTTCAATGTTTTGTTCATTGAAACACTTAGTTATCACTTTTCCCTTGTGACATGCTACTCCATCATGCTTTGTTCATTATTTTCTTTTTTTGGTTGGGAGAAGTTGCTGTTGGAGGATGTTTTGATACCATTCTTTATTCATGGCAATGTTCTTAGCAAAATTGTGAGTGAGCTCACTCACTTGGATGAGAAGCCACAACACACATGCATAGTCTCAGCATGCTTCACATTTGCTCATTGAGGTGAAGGCTTTTGAAGGATGGTCTGGTGCCAAGAAGGGCAGCAAAGAAGCCTCTTCTCTCCATAAAGGACAGACTAACATGCTGCATGAATTACAAGGATTGGACTGCAAAGAACTGGAGTAAAGTAATACTGACTGATGAAGCCCCCTTCTCCAGTGAATTATGGCTTCTCACTCCCCTTCCCTTAATTCACATGCTCTCCCATACCATACTTAATTTACATCTTCTCAACTGTACTAACCGTGTACTGTACCTGTGTTTATTCATCCTACCTTTGAAAGGAGAGTTTATTGCTAACAACTAAGAAACTTTAAGTTCTTAGAAGTTCTTATATACTGGGAGCTTTGGGATATATATCATATATATATTTCTTGCACTATATTACTTCTGGTGTGCAAGAGGTAGGCAGCTGCTCTCTGCAAATAATGAAGGTGAAATAGACTAGAACATCTCATATTGAATTTTAGGAAGTTACGTGTCATAAGGAAAACAAACAAGAAGAGATCACGGAGCTAGGTCCCTCGATGTGGAAGAACAAATGTGATCTTTATTTCTAGCTTTTCAATTTATTAATCTCTGTCTGACAAAACCTCATTCTGTCTTTTAACGCTGTAAAAGCAGGAATTACACAGGTTTGTAATCTACCAGAAATTCCATTGCCCTAACTTCCACGTTTCCCTTGGTTGGCCTGAACAGAAATGAAATAAAACGTGTAGAACAGTTTTTTTTTTTTGTTTTTTTGTTCATAGCACCCCATTTTACTCTTTCATTGAATTCCCTGTTAGGCCACCTCTCAATTAATACTCTAATCTTTACATTAATATATGAAGTTACATAGTTGTCAAGGTTGGAAAAAGACAAAAGTCCATCAAGTCCAACCTGTAATCCTGCTATCCAGGCAAGCCATACATGTATTCACTAATGTCATATTGACAAACCCCGCCTACTTCACACTAACCTTCATATTAAACCTAAAATATATTAGTTTCAAACATGAGACATTTCCCAAGGAAAGAGAACCATGTCGCCTGTGCCACCTTGTGGCAGTGGTTCCCTATGAGTCAAAACCTGACTTTTTAACAGACATGACAAGGGAAAATAGCCAAGCCAAATATCCAAACACAGACAACTGTTTAGAGTTGGTTGCCCCTCACCAGTATGGAGTATGCCTTGGATGCAGTTTAGGCAGGATACTGGCTCTCTTAAGGAGACCAGCTGTGTGTGGAGACATTTCCTTAGAGATACCTCTTTCCATATTATTTCCCCATAAAGCATTTCCACGTAGTCTCCATACCACGAAGGATTGCCAAAAAGTCTCCTTATTAAAGCTGGTCTCTTTAAGGAGAGCCAGTACCCTGCTTTATCTCAGTTTCAAACAAGTATATGAGATTTGATTTGAAACATTCTCACAGTGCTACCCTATTTCACAAGGTGAACACTCATATTCTTGATGATGTTGACTTATTCTCCACCTCCTGCTCTTATTGTCTAAACCCTAGTTTGGAGTAACACTAAGGGGGACATTTATCAAGACCAGTTTTGACATTTATCTTGTCTGGTCTTGATTTCATGGCCTGGCAGCTAGTGGATGCACCTAAGAGCAGGTCTCATTGTAGATTTGGCACATCTTCCAGCAGGCCATGAGCCAGACAAATCTGTGGCAGCCTCCTAGCTGTCATAGATTTCTGTCTTTATTAACACCAGGAAAATTGACTCGAATGAAAATGAATGTGCTGGTCCTGCTCCCTACCCACCACCACCCCCACTTTTTAGAAAGTAGTAAAGGCGACATAGAGACTCCACTTGCAACAAAATTTTGCAACAGTGATATTTACAAACACAAGGTTTGTGACTTTTTTTCATGCCAGAAAAGTGGTGTGTGTGTGTGAGAGAGAGAATGGTAAATTCCCCTCAAATATTAAAAAAATACTCAAGAAAAGTTAAAAAGTAAAAAAAAAAAAAAAAACCTGCAGCTGCTTCTGAGCTAACCAGTTACAGAGTAAGGACTAATGACCTTAAAACTTGCCACCTTAAAGTAGTCAAACAAGTGGGGTTAGAATTTTGAATCATCAATAGTTGGATGCTTTTGTTTTTAAAGGGACATTTGCATCAGAATGGGGTATTTTTTAACTCAATATTCATGGACTTTTTTTTTAAATATGTCACTGAAAATTTTATACAAAATATTGTCCTTCTTTAACAGTGAGCAGAGAGATAAAACTCTTTTAGATGGAAAATACCTTGTCAGTTTAGTACTGCTATGAGGGAAGATACTATCTGCTAGTATAATAGAGGATTGTAGAATAGCGATAGTATGACAGCTATGTTCTTTTTATATGCATAGATAAAGATGCCCATTGAAAAAAATCCCAAACATTTTTCCATTGTTTACTTAACTAGTGAAAAGTAAAGGTGAAGATGGCTACATCTGTATGTTCTATTATTTATTTAGTTTTTTATTTTAACATGATGTTTCTGTATGAAGATGCTTAGTCTGCTTTGCTTTTCAATATTTAAAAAAAAAACAGCGCACAACAGACAAACTTCTGAAAAGGACATATACATGTAACATGTAATGCTAACAAAGTGTGAATAGAGTCTTTTAAACTGTTTTGGTATGTTTTCCCAGTATTTTAAATTTTCTTTCCTATTGCACACAGTACAACTAAAATACATTTTTAAATTGTGTCCCCTTTTCATTTTGATATTGGAGATATATTGATTACAGTGTATGCGGATGGGGCTAGAGGCTGCTGTGTGGGATAATGACTGCTCTTTTCGCTATTATTTATTTTATATTTGGTGCCCCCATAAGGTCAACTTTTAACACTTTGGATACCAGTTTTTTTTTTCCCTTCATTTTTGTGGTTTCATTTTTCTTCCCCATCTTCCTTGAGCAATCACTTTTTATTTTTCCATTCACATAGCTGTATGAGGGCTTAATTTATGCAAGACAAAGTTGTACTTTCTAATGCCACCATTTGTGGCAAAACTGACCCATGACCCATGCCCTTCATTATCTGCAAGAATCTAGCAAAGTTCTTTAAAAGTTGTAGAACTGAGCAGATTCTAGTGAAAATCTGTAAGACTCTGTGTTGGAGCTTGCAGACTGTGGACATCAGAGCTCCTGTGATGTTGAGGAGGGTTCTGATGAGTTAGAAACAGACCAGTGTCAGGATGTAAATTTATGGCACTAGCAAGCGATAAAGCGCCCAATGTCTACAATCAGAAAGGCACTTGTGTTACATGTTTAGAAATGAACTAAATGTATCTATGTTGAAATAGGTCTATTTTCCAGAGTGTGATAAGTTGGTCATAAAGTATTGTCTGGTTGATGTGAAAAGTTGAACGTTTGAAGAAGGTTTAAGTTGGTTAAGGCCACTTTCACATTTGCGGCAGCATGGATCCGGTGGGTGAAGGGTGCCGCCGGATCTGTGCTGCCGCAGGTACACATGAGGAGCCGGAGCAGCGCTCTGGCCCCACACGTGTCACATACACACACACATTGACATACACACAGACATACACAGACATAATTACATGCTCCCAAACAGCTCCACACAGCACAGGAGGAGGAAGACGGCGCGCACATGGGAAGATTCCCCACAGCGCCCTCTGCTGGAGGGAGAATCTTCCTATGTGCGCGCAGTCCTCCTCCTCCTGTGATGTGCGGAGCTGCTGGGAGCATGTAAGTATGTCTGTGTGTGTGTGTATGTCTGTGTGTATGTGTCTGTCATGTGTAGTGTACTGTGGACGGATCCGTCATGAACTTCATTGAAAGTCAATGGAGGATGGATCCGTTTACTGAGTGTGTCACACCGGATCTGTCCCCATTGACTTCCATTGGGGGTCATTCCTGATCCGTCTTGGTGCGGATAAACAGTACCAAGACGCATTCAGGAGCATTCCGTTGTCTTCAGTTCAGTTTTGTCCCCATTGACAATGAATGGGGACAAAACTGAAGCGTTTTATTCCGGTATTGAGCCCCTATGACGGAACTCAATACCGGAATTCCAAAATGCAAGTGTGAAAGTAGCCTTAACCTTGAACAATGCCCATAGACAAATAGTTAATGGTATAGTATAGTCCCATTGTTCTTCTAGGCGGATTAATTGTCTAGCTCTGTTTGCTGAAGTCTCAGAAAAGCTGAATGCAGAGATACAAGGAACAGAGTGGGGACTGCTGAGTGTGTGATACTGTATTGTAATTGACTAGACACTGGTATAGGTGTGGTTTTACATGACACAGAAGAGCAAAGATTAATAATTTTTCTTTTTTTTCTCTTCCTAGCAGCTTGAAAACATGTGAGAGTAACGGAAATTGTTTTTATGTGCACCCTGTAGTATTATAACGATTTGTTGCTCTGTGTGTGCATTTGTGTGTCTTAGCATGTTAAAATTGTTTAACTAGATGTTTTGTAGGTGTGAAGATACAACAGTATAGACAATGGTATTACTTGCCAGCAATTGACTTACTTGATGAGTGTTTCTTTGTACCCCAACGGGATGGTTTTCTGTGTGTGTATCTGTATCCAGGAAAGCTGTGTAGCTGAGAGTCAACATATTCAATGGAATGTGAAAGAATGCGGCTGTTGTGTTGAATGTGTTTGACGTTCTGAAGACTGATGGATGCTCAGCAAAGCTGTGTGTGAACTGTGTGTGATTATGCAGAAAGAAATGAATAAATGAAATGTGAATGTGGAGTACATTTGTTTTTTTTATTAATGTACATCGGGGATTTTTATTTTTTCTTGGAAGATTTTTGTTTTTTATTGGTGCCAAACATTTTTGATTGAGCGCTATATTTTTTTATTGAATTCAATGGAACGTTTCCTATGGGCCCTTCATGTGTTCATGTCTGTATTGTCAGATCTGTTTGTTTCAATGTTTATAGTCACTTGTTATATGTTAAATGTGCTCAAATCAGAGATCTGTCCTCATGGACATTTTAGACGAGACTGACTAAAAGAGAAATGATCACACCATCCGACCAGAAGGGCTGGACTTAGCTGACTTAGAGGGGAGGGAGAAGGACAGGGTGGACATCATAGACACAAAGACAGCCCTTGTGCCCATCCCCTAGTTAGAAGACACCCCCATGAAAGACGAGTTCTGTGTTCCTTCAAGAAAAAAAAAACAGTTTATTCATTTACACATTAAGAAAATCTGGGTACTTCTGCAAAACAAAATGCAAAAGGGTATTAAATGCAGAGTAACACCAAACAGCATTGGGTATCTTAAGGGTCATGAATAAAAATGATATTAATGGTGTTGTTTCATTAACATTATAATTGGTTAAAATGTTTTACATTTACATTGAAAAAGATACCCGTGCTATTGTTTAATGTGTTGTATGAAGGAAAAGATCTCTATTATTTGTAAAAATAATATGAATGTTTGTTTTTAAGTAATCTTTTAATTTGATCAGGTTTAGGGTTTTATAAAAGCTTATTTTGCTTTGGCAGAAGGCTTCTATGGTACCATTGGAAAGAGTTGTTTAAATACAGTGTTGGACCGACAAAAGTTCTAGGACTTTTGTTTGTTTTATTTGATCAATTTGATGCAGGGGTGGAGAGGAAACCACCCCATCAACGGCTTTCCCTGACATGGACTGAGTTTTTTGAATTTACACATTGTGTGGAACTGTTATATCTTTCCCAAGTGCAGAGTATAGCTGTTAAACAGAGCCGGGACTGCCTAAGTCAATGACACCAGGTGTGGTAAGACAAAGTTGTCAGTAACCTGTCACCCAACAAGAAAAGGCTTTGACCACTGGTCTGCCATGTTGAACAAGGCCTTGCTGCTTGTACTACGGCTGTCCAGGGGCGGACCTCAATGGTAATCATGTGTCCAAGACTTCCTGAGCAACCAGCAGAGCTGATGAAACAATCTGCAGACCAGTGAGGGGAGGAGGTCCTTGTGCCAAAGCTCCTCCCACAGAAAAAGTAATGGACTGTCTATCACCCACTGATAAGAGGCTCTAAGATCTGCACTGATATCTACACCTGCAAAACCCCTTCGCATAAATAAGGCCACTTTCACATTAGCGGCAGCAAGGACCTGGCGGGTGAAGGGTGCCACCGGATCCGTGCTGCCGCAAGTACATGTGAGGAGCCGGAGCAGCGCATACACACACATAGCCATACACACAGACATACATGCTCCCAGCATGCTGCGCACAGCACAGGAGGACGGCGGGCACATAGGAAGATTCCCCACAGCGCCCTCTGCTGGAGGGAGAATCTTCCTATGTGCGCGCCGTCCTCCTCCTCCTGCGATGTGCGGAGCTGCTGGGAGCATGTAAGTATGTCTGTGTATATGTCTGTGTTTGTGTATGTCTCTGTGTATGTGTCTGTCATGTGTGGTGTGTTGTGGACGGATCCTTCAGGAACTCCATTGAAGGTCAATGGAGGACGGATCCGTTTACGGAGTGTGTCACACTGAACGGATCCATCCCCATTGACTTGCATTGGGGGTCATGACGGATCCGTCTTGGTGTGGATACCCAGGGCGGAGAGCAAACCGCAGCATGTTGCAGTTTGCTCTCCATTCTGGAGACGGAACGGAATGCTTTTAGGAGCACTCCGTTGTCTTCAGTTCAGTTTTGTCCCCATTGACAATGAATGGAGTCAAAACTGAAGCGTTTTTTTCCGGTATTGAGCCCCTATGACTGAACTCAATACCGGAAAAAGAAAATACTAATGTGAAAGTAGTCTAAGGAGGGTTAATAGACTGAATTTTGTAATAACAAACATCAAGAAATGGACAATTGACTTTGTACCAGAGACTTTGTTCTAAGAAGATCAGAACTAAAGAAGACCTCAGTGAGACACTTCTTGTTAGTCCCACACACAGTTTTTTTTTATTTTTGTTCTTTGTTACATATCCAATAGTCCAAAGTAGTTCTCTGTCAAATGATTAGGTTATATATGTAGAATAGGTTCCAGTACTGGGTGTTGAAAATGAATTAAAGTGGAAGAACCAGGGGTGGAGTGTATTGTAATGTTTTTTTTAAAGTAACTGATTGGTTCTCCCCTTTAATTCTGTTTAATACTTGGTATTATAGTGTATAAGTTTCCTTGTAATAAAGTGGGTTAGAGAGATAGTACCCATCCCCCAATTGTGCTGATAAGACCACATTCCTGAGTGATCTCAGAGACATGAGTGATGCACACTGGAGGAGGGGCTAACAGGCTAAAAGTCTGCTACCCACCTTGTCTCAGCAAACTCGATCAGGCCTCCATCTAGATAGGATGTGAGTATGACTTTGCCCTATTTCTTTTGTACACCCTGGGGTGTCAGTCATGTATTATAACAGGGGTAGACAGACATGGGTTATAGCATGATCAACAGGGTCTCCACTCCATTGGCTTGTGATGTTTATTTACTTTTTTATTCTGTATGTGATTTATTTGTTTTATCGTATAATTAATCATTTATAAAATTTAATTATTCACGTAGCCTGCATAAGTTTATTTATTCGCAAATCTTTCGAATTCTCTTAACAATACAATAAGTATGATTACAATGATACCACATAGTTGTGGTTTTTTATGTCTAGTGTAAAAATAAATTAAAACTTTGAAAAAAAAAAAAAACATTTTTTTTTTACACAACCATTAGCAATGATCGAGCACCCCGATTTTCGGGTGCTTGGGTGCTCTGGCCAAACACTAGGTGATGCTCGAGTGCATGGCCGAGTATAATGGAAGTCAATGGGAGAAGACCAGGCACCCCCTGCTCGGATGAGGGGAGGGTGTCTGGTCCATAGGGAAACGTCAGAAAACGGTGGAACCATCACAGAAATGGTTAGAGAACAGCATGGGGAGGATGTCTGGATGCATCTTGGACACCGAAGTCGCTGCTATTAAAGATGATGGCCGACTATGACGCCACTTTTATGGAATGACAAAAATACCCCCAAAAACCCAAGATAACATCGATTTTACAGGAAATATTGTTAGGAAACATAGATTTACTTGTACGTTAAGCGCAAGTGCTGCCAAAAATTACACAGATGAGGCACTCCCATACAACAGGTATATCATATAAAGGAGGGCCTCATTCACATTGTGGTATAATTGTGGGACTCCGACACTCATAAAGCCTATGCACTAAGGGAAAGGGCTGCCAAAAATTACAAGGCACTGCAATACACCTTTTATTACACATAAAGTAGGGAATCAGACACACCCTTGAAAAATTATCATTGATGGCCTGCTGCTAACACTCAAAAACAATAGGGGTGACATGCTGCTGCTGCGCAGACCATCCAAAAAATTTAAGAGTGACATTCTGCTGCCGAGCTGAGTGAAAAAAAATTTAAGGGACACATGCGGCTGCCGAGCTGACCGCCAAAAAATTTTTAGGGACGCATGCTGCTGCCACTGCACCGCTAAGAGTTGCTGACGACTGTTTCTTTTTTCACTATCTGCCTCGGGGAGCCGGGGTCCCCACAACAGCGTGTGCCGCGTCAGCCGTTCCACTCTCGCTCTCCGTCACCAGGGGGTCGCCTTCTTCAAGGGCCCCCGGAGAGGGAGCCAGAGAAATGGCTACCACATCCAATGAAGGCAGCTGTCACGAGTGGGCTTGCGTCTGGTATCAGACGTTCTGCGCGGCTTTCAAAGGTGAAATAATTTGACATGCTTTTCCCTTGGCTTGGTTGCTGTTTACCACACCTCTTCCCCTCAGCTGTTGCGGCTGTGGTAATTATTTTTCTCCTATTTACCCCTTCCTCTCCCAGTATTCCTTGCGGTTTATACTTTCTGCCTACTTAGTAGTGTGTGGTGTGGATCTCGGCTGAGATCCGGTTGCTGCTATTTCTGCTTTAAGATAAGTGATTTTTTCCCTTTTGTGGTTTTCCTTCTGGAGTCTCCTGCTCGTCCTTACTCTTGGAGGAACGGGTTTACTCTTTCTTGTGTCACTAGCTGCAGGGTTCTTTAGGATGAATTTATTATTAGGTTCCTGTGTATGAACTCTCCTACAACCCAGGCTTGTTCATACTGGTAGTCAGTCAGGGCCTAGTTTCAGGGTTCCCTGCAGGAGGTGACCGTTTCCCTGGTTTTAGTCTGTTCCCTTCCCTCGTACACTCAGTGTGGCTATTCCCTCCACACCAGAGCGTGACATTATAAACCGCCTAAACAAAAATTTGTCATTTTTGTGCTGATATGGATGCTATTGCTGCACTTGCTGAACGGCTGCAGGGACTCTGCTTGGAGGTGGCTGACATCCTCAACCAGATTCAGAGACTATAGGCTGGTGGTTCTGGGGGTGCTGAGTGTCAGGCCTGTTTGGAGCCTAAGGTCCCCCTCCCGGATAGATTTTCTGGGGGACGTGATAATTTTGTTCTATTTAGGGAGGCATGCATATTGGATTTCAGACTGCGTCCACATTCTTCTGGTAATGAGGAGCAGAAGGTTGGTGTGGTCATCTCGCTGCTTAAAGGGGATGCGCAGTCATGGGCCTTTTCTCTGCCGACCGGATCGCAGTCTCTCTGGTCAGTAGATTAATTTTTCAAGGCTTTAGGGATCGTATCTCCCTGGCTGAGACCCAGATACGTGACCTTTGTCTCTTGGTGGGGTGGGTAGGGAGACTGAAAATGTGCATTTGTCTTCCTCCTGTAGTACCCGTTTTCTCCTGACTACCGAGGTGGCGCTAGAGTCAAAGGTTGTGAAAATTGAGGTGTTTTTTGACAGCGGGGCAGGGGTGAACTTGATTGATGCTCAGTTTGTCCGTATGCATGGATTGTCGCCGAGTTCTTTGGATAAGAGGATTTCTGTGTTTGCCATTGATTCTGCACCTCTATCTCAGAAGTGTTTGTCTCAGATAGTGCATGATATCAAATTAAGAGTGGGTGAATTTCATCAGGAGCTTATTTCATGTTTTGTGTTGGAAGGTCTTCTTGACAATTGCCTTAATACATCTTTTTCTGCTTTAACCACTAAAACTCTTCCTTCTTTTATATTGGATTTCTCTGATGTATTTTCTGAAGGTGGATGTCAGGATTTACCCCCTCACCGGGAATACGATTGTCCTATCAATCTTATCCCTGGAGCAAAATTGCCCAAATCTAGGCTGTATAACCTTTCTGGACCTGAGAGAACGGCCATGAACGAATATATTGCTGAGAGTTTGGCTAAAGGACATATTAGGCCTTCCAAATCTCCTGTGGCAGCAGGGTTCTTTTTTGTTAAGAAAAAGGATGGAACCCTTAGGCCATGTCTGGATTTCTGTGAACTCAATAGGATTACTGTCCGTGATCCGTACCCCCTTCCTTTGATACCTGACTTGTTTAACCAGATTGTGGATGCCAAGGTGTTTTCCAAGTTGGACTTAAGGGGATATAATCTGGTCAGGATCAAAGAAGGGTATGAATGGAAGACAGCCTTTAACACTCCTGAGGGCCACTTTGAGAACCTGGTCATGCCTTTTGGGTTGACCAATGCTCCTGCTGTCTTCCAGCATTTTGTTAATGACATTTTTCATCATCTTGTGGGGAGGTTTGTAGTCGTGTATTTGGATGACATACTAATCTATTCTCCAGATATTGTGACACATCAGGATCACATGAGGCAGGTGTTGCAAATCTTAAGAGATAACAAGTTGTATGCAAAATTAGAGAGATGTGTTTTTGCTGTACAAGAGGTGCAATTCTTAGGATACTTGCTTTCATCGTCAGGTTTTCGTATGGATCCAGAGAAAGTCGGTGCTGTTCTGAACTGGGACCGACCTGAAAATCTGAAGGCTCTCATGTGATTTTTGGGGTTCACCAACTATTACTGAAAATATATTAAGAACTATTCGACAATAGTTAAACCCTTAACTGACATGACTAAGAAAGGGACGGATGTCTCAGTGTGGTCTGATGCAGCGTTGCAAGCCTTCTCCGCTGTGAAGGAGTGCTTTTCTTCTGCCCCTATATTGGTGCAGCCAGGTGTGTCACAACCTTTCATTGTGGAGGTTGACGCATCCGATGTGGGGGTAGGAGCTGTTTTATCACAGGGCCCGTCACCTGGTAAATGGCGCCCGTGTGCTTTTTTTTTTTTCGAAAAAACTCTGCGTCTGAGAGAAATTATGATGTGGGTAACAGAGAGTTACTGACCATTAAGTTGGCTTTTGAGGAATGGCGTCATTGGTTGGAAGGGGCGATTCACCCAATCACTGTATTCACTGATCACAAAAATTTGGCTTACCTGGAGTCGGCTAAACGACTAAGGCTCCATTCACACGTCCTGTTTTTCTTTCCTGATTTGATCCAGATTTTTTCAGGACCCATTGAAATGAATGGATCCAGATCAGGATCGAATCAGGAAAGAAAAACAGGACGTGTGAATGGAGCCTTAATCCGAGGCAGGCCAGATGCTCTTTGTTCTTCACCAGATTCAATTTCATTGTCACATATCTTCCTGGGGTTAAGAATGTGAAGGCGGATGCCTTGTCACGTAGTTTTCCCAGAGGTGGTGATTTTGAAGATCCGAGCCCTATACTGTCTGAAGGAGTGGTGATATCCGCTCTTTACCCTGATCTTGAGGCTAAAGTGTAGGAGGCCTAGGGAGATGCGCCGGAGTTTTGCCCTCCTGGGAAGTTGTTTATTCCTTCTGATTTGCGTCATAAGGTGTTTGAGGAGCATTATTCTTCAGTGCTTGCGGGACACCCTGGGAGTAAATCCACTATCGACCTTATCTCTCGTAGATTCTGGTGGCCAGGGCTGCGTAAGTGTGTTGAGGACTATGTGTCAGCCTGTAGTGTCTGTGCAGGCGCTAAGGTGACACATACTCGACCTTCTGGACCTCTACTTCCATTACCCATCCCGTCCAGACCATGGACTCACCTATCCATGGACTTCATCACTGATCTGCCTGAGTCGTCTGGTAAGACAGTTATTCTGGTGGTTGTAGATCGTTTTAGTAAAATGACGCACTTTATTGCATTACCCGGACTCCCCAATGCAAAAACTCTTGCACAAGTGTTTGTTGACAACATTGTGAAACTTCATGGCATTCCCACTGACGTGGTCTCTGATCGTGGGACTCAGTTTGTGTCCAGATTCTGGAGGGCGTTCTGTACTCGGCTCGGGGTACAACTGTCTTTTTCCTCTGCCTTTCATCCCCAGACGAATGGACAGACTGAGCGTACCAATCAGAGTCTGGAGACTTACTTGAGATGTTTTGTCTCTGAGAACCAGGAAGAGTGGTCCTCGTTTTTGTCTCTGGCTGAGTTTGCCATAAATAATTGCAGATAGGACTCCACTGGTAAGTCACCATTTTTTGGTGCATATGGCTTTCACCCGCAGTTTGGCACATTTTCTGGTTCTGATACTTCTGGTATTCCTGAGGAAGAACGCTTTTCGTCATCATTGTTTTCTATATGGCGAAAAATTCAAAATAACTTGATAAATATGGGTAATAAGTACAAACATGTGGCTGACAGGAAACGTATGAATGGTCCGGACTTAATTGTGGGTGATTCTGTGTGGCTGTCTACTAGGAACATTAAATTGAAAGTTCCTTCTTGGAAGTTGGGTCCAAGATTTATTGGCCCATATAAGATCACGGCCATTATTAATCCTGTAGCATTTCGTCTTGAACTTCCTCAGGCCCTGAAAATCCATAATGTGTTTCACAGATCTTTGTTGAAGAGATATGTTGAACCTCTGGAGCCATCTCCTTTGCCACCCGCGCCTGTCTTGGTGGATAGTAATTTGGAATTCCAGATTGTCAAGATCATTGATTCTCGAGTTCTCCGTGGGACTCTTCAATATCTTGTTCATTGGAAGGGTTATGGTCCTGAGGAGAGGTCATGGGTGCCGGCATCTGATGTGAATGCCAGTCGTTTGGTGAAAGCCTTTCACAGGTGTCATCCTGATAAAGTTGGTCCTGGGTGCCCGGAGGTCACCAGTAAAAGGGGGGGTAATGTCACGAGTGGGCTTGCGTCTGGTATCAGACATTCTGCGCGGCTTTCAAAAGTGACATAATTTGACATGCTTTTCCCTTGGTTTGGTTGCTGTTTACCACACCCCTTCCCCTCAGCTGTTGCGGCTATGGTAATTATCTTTCTCCTATTTACCCCTTCCTCTCCCAGTATTCCTTGCGGTTTATACTTTCTGCCTACTTAGTAGTGTGTGGTGTGGATCTCGGCTGAGATCCGGTTGCTGCTATTTCTGCTTTAAGATAAGTGATTTTTTCCCTTTTGTGGTTTTCCTTCTGGAGTCTCCTGTTCGTCCTTACTCTTGGAGGAACGGGTTTACTCTTTCTTGTGTCACTAGCTGCAGGGTTCTTTAGGGTGAATTTATTATTAGGTTCCTGTGTATGAACTCTCCTACAACCCAGGCTTGTTCATACTGGTAGTCAGTCAGGGCCTAGTTTTAGGGTTCCCTGCAGGAGGTGACCGTTTCCCTGGTTTTAGTCTGTTCCCTTCCCTCGTACGCTCAGTGTGGCTATTCCCTCCACACCAGAGCGTGACAGCAGCAGGCGCTTAAATTACCCACTCCCGACTTGGGGAGGTAGTGACAAAAAATAACAATACAGTACTCTTTCAAGGCCCTGTCATTGGAATGAGTACACGTAAAATCCTTTAATGAGGATCTATTGGAGGGCAAATCTGGTGCCAGCAGCCGCGGTAATTCCAGCTCCAATAGCGTATATATAAGTTGCTGCACTTAAAAAGGACATTGAGGACGTTGACACGGTCAGCTACGTACTCCTTTACCATCTTCCAAAACTTTTCCCTCCTTGTCACACTAGGTCGCTCATCAGGGTGAGGGTGCTCGCAGGGTGTCATAAAACTGTCTCAGGCTTTGGAGAGTGTCACCTTGCCTTTGTTGGAAAATGTGTGTTCCCCTCGTCTCCCCTCCTCGGGTGGCCAAGGAACTACGTACTCTGCCGCCAGCGTTGTCAGATGGAAATTTGTGGAGCAATTTTTCGACAAGACCTTTCTGGTATTGCACCATTTTACTTGTCCTCTCCACCACAGGAATGAGAGATAGGAAGTTCTCTTTGTAGCGGGGGTTGAGAAGGGTGAACAACCAGTAATCTATGTTGCCTAATATGCATATAATGCGCTGGTCACGGGAAAGGCAACCTGGCATGAAGTCAGCCATGTGTGCCAGAGTCCCAACAGACAAGGCTTCGAACTCCCCACAAGGAGCATGACTCTCAATATCCTCCTCGTCCTCTTCCTCCTCTTCAGCCCATCCACACCAAAGAGATGGTGTAAACGTGCTATGCCTACCCTGTGTAGTGGTGGCCTGTGGGTGGGTGGCAGGGTATTTGCGCTTGCGTTCAAATGCCTGCAGTAAGGACATTTGAACGCTGTGCTGGGATATTGAAGTGGACATGCTGGCTGATGTTTCCTGCAAAGGTCCAGGTGCAGGGCGGGACCCAGGTGTTCAGTCCACCTTTTAGGGTGCTTTGCTGACATGTGTTGGATCATGCTGGTGGTGCTCAGGCTGCTGCTCATCTTTGTATGGCACAGGTTACAAATTACAATCTGTTTATCGTCAGCACTTACCTCAAAAAAACGCCAGACTGCGGAACACCTAAGGGAGCTGATTGCAAGGGGCATCTCCGGGGAACAGTTGCGGGCCGGGTTGGCATGGCCTGCCTTCTCCCTTTTTCCCCCACTGCCTCTTCCAGCCTGTTGCGCTGCTGCGGATCCCTCCCCCTCTGTACTGCTGTCCTCGCTCGGCTTGCCACCTTTCCAGGTTGGGTCAGCGACAGCAACAATCTTTCTACCTACCCAATTCCTATCCCTATAGTTTAATTCCCTCCTTGGGAAAATTTAACTGCAGCAGCAAACGAGGAACTGCGGCCTAAATTAACAGTATTAAATACTAATTGGCGTGTGGGGACTCGAGCATCGCGCTCGAGCACACATGGTATTCAGCCGAATACTGCGTGGTCCCGAGCACCGCCATGTTTGGCCGAATAGTATATTCGGCCGAACATGTTCGCTCAACACCAATTACCATATTCTGACCTCCATAACCTTTTTATAATTATAAACAGTGAGCTGCAAGGGGGCTCATTTTTTGCAGGACAATCTGGAGTGTGTGTGACTTTTTGATCTTATTTTATTACATTTTTTGGGGTAAGAGAAGCAATGAACAAATGGCTAATTGGCCATTTTGACCCTTTTTTCCATTACGCCATTCGCCGTATTGGAAAAATATTTTTATATTTTAATAGTATGGGCGTTTTTGGATGTGGTAAGGCCCATGATGTTTATATTTTTTGTTATTTATGCATGTATTTTTTTATTATATGCAAAGGAGGTTATTTAAATTTTTATATTTTTTAAACTTTTTTTAATATATTTTTAACATTTTTATTTTAGTTTTTAATGGTTTTATAGCTTGTGTTTGAGACTACAAGACCCTCTGTGTTATTTCTTTTAAATTCTGTACCATTATGTTTATATTGGTAGTAGAATTGCTCATTTCTTATGTTAGCTTGCCATCTGCTGACCTAAATAAGAATTGCAGCTCCAATACTCTGGGTCTTTTCAGAGAGACCTAGCATATTGAATTCAATTATCAAGAAGCCCGGAAACGTGAGCATCTATGGCGGGTCATGATCACTAGCCACGGGTTTCTACTGTTTGACAGCGGAGACCCACTGGCCATAGTGCCTGCACCATACATGTACGCCACTGGTAGAGAAAGGGTTAATATTTTTTATTGTTGAATACAGCCTTCTGGCAGTAAAACCATGTGGGTTTAAGACCCAGCAGCTTGTGCAGTTAGCCAGCGTCCAACAATAGCATGATCACTGGAACTGGAGCAGAAATCGGCATTGCCACTCCCTTATCTATATACACAGCATTCATTGAGCACCGTGTTTACAGTGATAGAGAACACAAGGGCAGTAAAAGCATCACTGCCTTCTCTATTGTGTACTTAGCTGTCACTGACAGCTAGCATGTAGCTGCCACCTCTAGAAAAACATTCAGGAATGCCTGATAACCTCCTGGACATATAAAGTCAACAAGGGTCTGGAGCAGACTAATAAAGCTAAAGGCAGCCATACATTTAAAATGTTTTAAATTAGGCCCATTTAAAAAAGTCTTTCCTTGTAATAAATGAAAGAGCTGTGGAGGTGCATTTTGTAATCAAGTCTAAGGAGGTCTAAAGTAGGGGAGACCCCTTTGCATCCATATACCTTAATAATGTGTGGACAGGAGTTAGTCAGTTGTGACAACCCCTTTAGACCTACCAATCACCATTTATTAAGATGATTGGGTTTCACAGTTTTGTTTTTTATATCAAAAACATATTTTAGACTTTGACTTTGTACTTTGTAGATTAATTGATCAATGTACATCCTGTTGTGGAAAGTTTAAGTGACAAGTTAACAACCTTCCCATAGATTATAGGAACAACAATGACAGGTTTAGGTAATTTGAAGCAAATCTAAGATCTAAAAAATCTTTAAGAAAAAAAAGACTAACAAAAGAAAAACAAATTGCAAATTTAACCTAATGTCAAAAAATTAAACTGTAAATTCAATTCGATTTTCTTTTTTTTCTGAACCTGTTCAACAAAGTGTGATCGTGGTATTAGTTATACTTTAATTCTGTATAGTTTTAGCAAAAGCTGTGAAGAAAGATCCTTTATAATGACACATAACTTCTTTGAATTTATTGATTGAGACAAGTGCAGCATCCATCTAAATCCTAGACAAAATCATTAATTTCTGCTAAAGGTCAGTGAGCAGTTTCATAAAGCGTACTAGCCTGATATCCGTTATCTCTAAACTGGTGGTTAAATATATGTCCTATCACAATATCACAGAAATATTGTTTAAGGGTTGACAAGCACCAAATTTAGAAAAGAAAAATTGTCCTCAAAGTTCTGCACTTTACTTTGAAGAAGAGTTTCATACTTTGTGATTAACATCTGGCTTGAATTTGCCATATGATGGTGATGGAACTGTTAGTAACATAGTTTGTAGGGCTAAAAAAAGACATACGCCCATCCAGTTCAGTCTGTTATCCTGCAAAATTATCCTGCAACATTGATCCAGAGAAAGGCAAAAAAAAAAAAAACTTTCATGAGGTAGATATCAATTTTCCTCATTTTAAGGGAAAAGAAATCCTTCCTGATCAGGCAATCAGAATAACTCCCTAGATCAACAACCCTCCTCCTGAAATCTAGTAACTATAACCTGTAATAATTTTACATTCAAGAAATACATCCAGGCCCCTCTTGGACTCTTTTAGTGACTTCACCATCACCACCTCCTCAGGCAGAGAGTTCCATAGTCTCACAGCTCTTACCGTAAAGAATCCTCTTCTATGTTGATGTAGAAACTTTATTTCCTCTAGACATAGAGGATGTAGCTGATATAGAATTTATTTCTGGTTTTGTTAATGACAATAGAGCTTTATGGTGACATCATCATAATAACTTGGACATTAATACCATAACACATGCTTCTCCTCCCTCCAACACTGACTGAGCCACTGGAGAAAGCAACAGATTAGGCCTTGTTCACACATCAGTTATTTGATCAGTTATTTCCATCAGTTATTTTGAGCCAAAACCAGGAGTGGAGGCTACACATAGATCAGGTATAATGGAAAGATCTGCACCTGTTCTGTTTTTGACCCGCACCTGGTTTTGGCTAACAATAACTGATGGAAATAACTGATCAAATAACTGATGTGTGAACAAGGTCTTACTTGTTTTCCACATTGACTTGGCTCAGTTGTGGAGGACCTTTTGGAATAGCAATTCTTGAAAAAGCCAATATTTGTGGTGCTTTTCGAAATTATGAGCTAACCAGATTTTTAAGACATTGTTAATAAGTCCAATCTCCACAGAACTCCAGATGAGCAAATTAAATCCATACAAGTTTCTAATTTCAGCAAATGTGAAACATTTGTGACCCATCCAGCATGAATAGCATCTGCCATTTTACAGATCAGGAAATAGAGAAGAAGGCATTTACTACTGAAAAGGGATTTAAAAAAAAATAAAAAAATCCAACAGTTCAGTTATTAACTCCTTCATTACAATAACACACCTTGCTGTGTATTTATGGCATGGAGATGGCAGAGCCTGGCCTTTTAACCCTTAGATACCGTGGTCAGGAGTTAGTTTACATAGGGAGTGATGATCGCAGGGTTGATATGGAAGCTGGAAGCGTTACAAAAGCCCCTGGGGTTACCATGTACAAAACCCTACCTTTAAAAAAAACAAAATAAAAGTTTTATTGGTACTATACTGGGGTACATATGATTTTTGATATATTGCGCTTTTTTTGCGGCAAGGTAACCAAAAAATGGATGTTCTGGCACAGTATTTATTTATTGTTTTTTATGGCGTTCACCTAACAGGTTCGATTATGTGCGATTATTTTTATAGAACAGGTTGTTACGGACGTGACAATACCAAATATGTCTACTTTTATTTTTCTTGTGTTTTAGTTTTACATAATAAAGCATTTTTGAAAACAAAAAATAGTCTGTGTCTCCATTTTTTGAAAGCAATATTTTTTTCACTATTTGTACTATTCGCATTAACTATCAGTGTTTTACACAGTGTAATACACTGACAGTTCACCTATGAGACCCAACCTTGGGGCTGGGCCTCATAGGTCTCTATGTCTGCTGGGTCTTTGAAAGGCTGGGGGCTGCCATGGCAACTATTGGGTCCCCATCATTGCAGCATGGCGACCCAATGGATCCATGCTCACCACAGAATATGAGAGGTTAATCTGCCGCCATCAGTGTTGTCACCGATGCTGATGGATGCAGCAGGGGCCTGGCCATCAGTAACAGCAAGGCGCCTGCTGCTAATGAAGACAGCATTTTTGGGGCAGGGGACGGACCGCAGGATAAGAATGCTCTTCTTGGTGCGCTAATTACTGGCAATTTAGAACAAGTATTCTTATCCTAGGTCCTTAAGGAGTTAAACCCATGAACGTTCTTCAGCTGTATGAATCATTAAATAAAAGTATTACTTCGGGTTCTCAACTCTCTCTAGTACTTGTACTTGTATAATGATAATGTTGGCATAACCTCACTTCAAACTCCATCACTAATGTATCTTGTTTCTTTAGTTATTGATTGCAGTTTTTCTGAAATCTCTTAGAAGTGACCAGCCAGTTCCAGCTATCCGTCAGTCAGGTAATGAAATATAAGTTCTAAAACTTGAAGAAATTGTGTAACATCATTTTACAAACATTAGTAATTTCCTTTGGTGTAATTTATACACTTCGAATTGGCATAGGCTCATTAAATAAAAGTGTTCTTACAATTGCAAAAAAATAAAAATAAAAATCGCCATCCCTTCTTATGTGTCTGTAAATGTATATTTGATGTAGTAAAATCAGTTCATTCTACAAATCTACCTTGCTGGGCGGCCTTTGATATTTATTTGAGTCTGGATTAAATATGTACGAACCAGTTGAGATTAGTTTCTGGTCCAGTTCGGCAAATTTTTGCAAAAGTTTGGTTTAGACCTGAATCGATTCCGGCTGAACCAAATGTTGTTCGAATTGCCTTTAAATTGGTATATAACCCCTCTAGCCTCCTAGAATTTTAGGAAAACTTGTTTTATCTTTTCGCTTATTTTTTATGATTTTTTTCCCCCTCCCCCAGCTGTAGAACACAATGACAGCAATAGTAAATGATGTCTGAGTGACTCTGACATACATAGCTATGGGTAAACGTACATTTAGAGGTGTTAACATACAGCGTGTGTAATAGAACACCACGCCGTCACATGTCTCAAGCTTTTTCATATTCCAAAGCTTTAAGAAATGGACCTTTCCTGATGTTTAAACACAGTGTGGGATAAAATAAATAAATAAATAAAAAAGTGGCTTAGGAGACCAAGCATCCCAAATTTATGCTTTGACAGGGCTGAAACATCTGTTCATATAACATGCATAAGCACTAATTATAAGAAGAAAAAGGAGGCTCGTTGTGAAGAAGCCAAAAAAAAAATTATCCCTTTTAATTGGAGGCAGCAGCACTACAGCATGGATGTGGAAAGGGTAAGGATATAGTAGCATGAGGCCAAAATGGGAGCGCAGAAGAAGCAGGATAGCATGGCACATACAAGGCTGTCTATGAGTAGTAACATAGTTTATAAGGCCGAAAAAAGACATCTGTCCATCCAGTTCGGCCTGTTATCCTGCAAGTTGATCCAGAGGAAGGCAAAAAAAACCCTGTGAGGTAGAAGCCAATTTTCCCCACTTTAGGGGAAAAAATTCCTTCCCAACCCCAATCAGGCAATCTGAATTACTCCCTGAATCAACAACCCCTCTCTAGTAACTATAATGTTTACTATTTCACTGATATATCAGAGATTAGTGAGTAAAGTCTCAAAATTAAATACTAACTAAACACCTTATGCTGAGACCCTTTAAAAAGCGATACTTTATTAAATATACTTAAAAATGCCCCACAAAATTTATCACAAAAAATATCTATAACCAAAACATCATATGTGACAATAAGCGAGTGGATGAATGGGGAATATATTATAGATATAACTAAGAGGTCCGGCCCTGATGTGGCCCTATGTTAAGCCTCAGCCCAGGGATCTCCCCTAATGGTGGGGATTCCCTGTCCTCCGACCTCCCCTATTCATCCCTGTTATCACCCTCAATATTCTAAATAATTGTCCTCTTCTCCTCGACGCGTTTCCCCCATATGCCTAATGGGTTCATCAGGAGGATTATGTTAATACACACATTAATGTATAGATGCAGCAATGTGCTCTTATACACGCGGATGTATAATGATGCAATATACATACAAATTGTGAGTGATCATCAAAGGATATATGGCATTGCTGGCTGGTAGATCAGCCGTCTTTTACAGCAACCTGTAATATAATACGCGTTCAGTTGTCATATACCTTAACCATTAATCAAAAGATACTCTTGATAAAAACACTCACCAGACCAACATCTCATGTGGTGTACACCCGCTAGCCTTGTCCACCAAGCGTGTATCCGGTTGGTGAAAAAAGCTCCCCTATAAATACCATGTTACTTAGAATGCTGCGCCCGCCGGTTCGCGTCTGTGTGTGACACGTGACCGGAACATCCGGTTATCTGACACGCATCTGTATGACGCGCCATCAGAGCTTCCGGAGTGGTGGAACGCATCAGCTGATGTATAAGAGGGCGTGATACCCGGAACTTGGGGCTAGCTGGCACGCATCAAGGTACCAGTATAACACGCCCTATGGCCTCCCAGGACGCATCAGCTGATGTATCAGCGGGCAACATGTATAGGGATCACGTAACCTCACACTAAGTGAAACGTATTGATAAACACATTGTTGCACTAATCGGGTCACATGATCGGAGCTATCATGGTGCAGAGACTGACTGCAATTACGGCCACAGACACTCATGTTCAATGGACATAATAGGATAACAAGCTGTCCGGCCATTCATAGGTTATATTGATAAAAATAATAACCTCCCATATTGCTTAGTCAGTACTACTGGGTAAATCTGCTGTATAGTCATAGCGGTATAGATTGGTCATAACACGATAAGAGTATTAGCTGCAAGAATCATACATTTCGCAATATTAAATTCCTTTAAAGTGATGTAACATTGTTCTAAATGGTACGTGCATATATATATTTTTATGCCGTATCCTTTAGTTAGGAATTGAATTATAGTCAGACCTGTCTTTCCTGTCTATTTCAGCTCCCGTAGGTTAAAATTAGTTCGGATGCTTCTCACATCCTGGCCCGGAGATATTTAATAACAAGTATATCAAGTATATCACAGAGACACAGTCAAAAAATTTACTTAAAGAACGCAACTGAACGTGAGTCTTTCATTAAGACCCACGGGTGACTGGGAGCGAAATCTATATATCCATCCCGTCTCTTTTTGGAGGATCGTACGATCCCAGTCACCTCCCCGTGGTGATTGCGGGATTATTTCCAGAACTGAAAATTTCATCATTTTAGGGTCACTAGAGTGGGCTTCCTTCATGTGGAGTGCGACTGGCGTGTCCTTCTTTTTTATGATGTCATTCACGTGTTCACAGACCCTCCTCCGTAATTCCCTTTTGGTCTTACCAATATAGTCTAAAGGGCATGTACATTGACAGATATATACTACACCCTTGCTTCTACAATTCACAAAGTTATTAATCCTCACGGTCTCCTTTGTGTATGAGCACGTGATGATTTTATTAAGTGAAATGTAGTCACAAGCTTTACAGGAACCGCATTTAAACATTCCTTTAGGCTGTCTGTCTAGCCATGTCCCAACCTCCCTAGGTGCCTCATAGTGACTATGCACTAGACGATCACGGATGCTCCTTCCCTTTCGGTAGGTCAGGCTTGGGGTTTTGTTAATGGCCTCAGACAGGTCCTGGTCCAGGGATAGAATGGGCCAATATCTATTCAAAATTTCCCGAACCGCTGAATTAGCCACATCATAAGTGGCAATCAGGCGGAACGGTGCCCGGCCGTCTTTTTTCTTCTCCTTAGATCTTAACAAACCTACTCTGTCTTCAGATTTTTCTCTATTGAATGCATTTCTCAGTACTCCCTTAGGATAACCTCTCTCTGAGAGTCTTTCAAACAATTTCTTAGATTCTTGAAAAAATTGTTCAGGGTCTGAACAATTCCTGCGGACCCCAAGGTATTGCCCAGTGGGAATCCCTTTTTTCAGAGGGGGGGATGATAGCTGCTCCAATATAAAATGGAGTTCGTGGCAGTAGGTTTTCAAAATATATTGTGGTGGTGAGTTTATCACCATTTTTCTTGACCAAGACATCCAGAAATGTAATGCAGTCTTGATGAATCTCATGAGTGTATTTCATGCCTATATTATTGATATTCAAGTATCTCATGAATTCAAGGAATCCATCACGACTCCCGTTCCATGTCACAAAGACATCGTCTATATAGCGTGTCCAAAAACTAATCTTCTCATTCAACCAGGTTAGATGATCTGGAAATACGGTATAGTCCTCCCACCAGCCCAGGAAGAGGTTGGCATATGTGGGGGCACAGGGGCTCCCCATGGCCGTCCCCCTGAGCTGGTGGTAGTACCATGTGTTAAACATAAAAAAGTTATGCGTGAGTACATACCGTAATAACTGTAGAATGAATAGATTATGGGCTCGGAAATGCGTCCCTCTTGTACTTAGGTAATGTCCCACCGCTGCCAGTCCTTGTTCGTGTGGAATCGAACTGTACAGTGACTCCACATCGATACTTGCCAGCCAACAGCCTGGTTCAATATTTAAGGAGTCAATTTTATTTAAAAAATCGGTAGTGTCTCGCGTATATGACGGGAGCGCTGTAACAAAGTCCCTCAATACCTGGTCAAGATACACCCCACTATTTTGGGTCAGAGACCCCACCCCTGACACTATTGGACGTCCCTTTAGGGGGCTCATCCCTTTGTGGACTTTAGGGAGTCCATAGAAAGTGGCTAGAGTTGGTCTCCTCGGGAGTATAAAGTGGAACTCTGCTTTACTAATTACTCCTGTGGCTAGACCCATTTCCAAGATAGTTCTCAATTCTACTGAAAAAGCATCAGTGGGATCACTCTCCAAGATCCGGTAGTTATCTTTATCGTTCAGAATATTCTGACACATTTTCAGATATTGCTCGTGATCGAGAACCACCAGTTTGCCACCCTTATTCGTGGGTTTTATAATTATCGATTTATCTTTCTCCAATAATTTAAGGGCCGTGGCTTCCTCCCGGGTTAGATTCCATCTCTCCGGGGGGCCAATGCTCAGTTGTTCAAGGTCAGAGATGACCATTTGTAGGAAGATATCGATGTGTTCATAATTGAATACTGGTGGCATTCTGGTGCTTTTTTGTGTCAATGTTGTAAAAGGGCCTACCCCTGGTTTACGGGTACCTTCCTCCCATAGTTCCATTAATGTCTCTAAATCAGGAAAATCCTCCTCCTGGAGACCCAATCTTTCACATGTCTGTCTGTTGTTCTTACAGAACTTATACCACTTAAGCTTCCTACAAAATAGGTGTAGGTCCTTAATCCAAGTAAAGAGGTGAAACCCTGTCGTGGGGACGAATGACAGGCCTCTCCGCAAAACGCCTAGTTCAGTGATTGACAGTGTTCGAGAAGATAAGTTAATTATTTGAAGTTCATCAGAGGGGCTTAGTACTTTGAGGGAACCTAGTTCTTTATACGTTTCCGTAGCTGATAAGGAACTTGTTGCTTCTCTAAAAAAGAGGAAGATGAGGCAATAGTAGAGGAAGAAGTAGGGGTAACTATAACCTGTAATATTATTACCTTCCAGAAATACATCCAGGCCCCTCTTGAACTCTTTTAGTGAACTTACCATCGCCACCTCCTCAGGCAGAGAGTTCCATAGTCTTACTGCTCTTACCGTAAAGAATCCTCTTCTATGTTTGTGGACAAACCTTCTTTCCTCCAGGCGCAGGGGATGTCCCCTCGTCACAGTCCTTGGGATAAAAAGATCATGGGAGAGATCTCTGTACTGACCCCTGATATATTTATACCTTGTTATTAGATCTCCCCTCAGTCTAAAGTGAATAACCCTAATTTTGATAATCTTTCTGGGTATTGTAGTCCATCCATTCCAGTTATGACTTTAGTTGCCCTCCTCTGAACCCTCTCCAGCTCTGCTATGTCTGCCTTGTTCACAGGAGCCCAGAACTGTACACAATACTCCAAGTGTGGTCTGACTAGTGATTTGTAGAGTGGCAGGACTATGTTCTCATCACGGGCATCTATGCCTCTTTTGATGCAACCCATTATCTTATTGGCCTTGGCAGCAGCTGACACTGGTTTCTACAGCTTAGTTTGTTGTTCACTAAAATTCCTAGGTCCTTTTCCAAGTCAGTGCTGCCCAGTGTTTTACCATTTAGTATGTACTGGTGACTTGCATTATTCCTTCCTATGTGCATAACCTTACATTTGTCAGTGTTAAACCTCATCTGCCACTTCTCTGCCCAAGCCTCCGATCTATCTAGGTCCATCTGTAGCAGTGTACTGTCCACTTCGGTGTTAATTACTTCATCTGCAAAAATTGATATCTTACTGTGCAAGCCTTCTACAAGATCATTAATAAACATATTGAAGAGAATAGGGCCCAATACTGACCCCTGTGGTACCCCACTAGTGACAGTGACCCAATCTGAGTCTGTGCTGTTAATAACCACCCTCTGTTTTCTATCACTGAGCCAGTTACTTACCCACATACAGACATTTTCTCCCAGGCCAAGCATTCTCATTTTATATACTAAGCTTTTATGTGGTACAGTGTCAAATGCTTTGGAGAAGTCCAGATATACGACATCCATTGATTCGCTGCGGTCCAGTCTAGAACTTACCTCCTCATAGAAACTGATTAAATTCGTTTGACATGACCGATCCCTCATGAAGCCATGCTGATATGGAGTTATTTGCTTATTTTCATTGAGGAACTCCAGGATAGCATCTCTTAGAAAACCTTCAAACAGTTTACCCACAACAGGTGTTAAACTTACCGACCTATAGTTCCCAGGCTCTGTTTTTGGACCCTTTTTGAATATTGGCACCACATTTGCTATGCGCCAATCCTCTGGAACACTCCCTGTCAGTATAGACTCCTTAAATATCAGAAATAAGGGTGTGGCTATGACATTACTTAATTCTCTAAGGATACGGGGGTGTATGCCATCCGGTCCTGGCAATTTGTCTATTTTAATCTTTTTTAGGACGCAGCTCTACTTCTTCCTGGGTCAGACAGGGCACTTTTAATGGGGAATTTACTTTTATATTCTGCATTTCATCTGACAGTTTATTTTCCTCAGTGAATAGAGTTGAGAAAAAAATATTTAATAGTTTTGCTTTCTCCTCATCGCTCTCTCCAACTCCCCCCTTCCCCCCTCATTACTGTGTAAGGGGCCGACACTTTCAGGTTTATACTTTTTACTATTTATATAATTGAAGAACATTTTAGAGTTAGTTTTACTCACTTTAGCAATTAATCTCTCAGTCTCTAGTTTGGCTGCTTTTATTTGTCTTTTACATATTCTATTTTTTTCCTTATAGTTTTTCAATGCTTCCTCGCCACCCTCCTGTTTTAGTGATCTAAATGCTTTCTTTTGTCATTTATTGCTTTCTTTACAGCTCTATTTATCCACATTGGTTTTTTGTTTCTTAACCTTTTATTCCCATAAGGTATGTACCTCTTACAATTAGATATTAGGATGCGTTTACAAATATCCTATTTTGTGGCTGTATTTTTATTTTTGAGAACTTTTTCCCAGTTAGTTAGGTCTATGGCCTTTCTTAGTTGGTTAAATTTTGCTTTTTTGAAGTTTGGTATTTTTGTTCCTCCCTGAAGAAACGCTCTTTTGAATGACAATTTGAAGGTTATTATATTATGGTCACTATTTCCCAGGTGTCCCCCAACCTGCACATCTGTTGTTCTGTCAATTGGTTAATACTAAGTCCAGTATGGCTGTCCCTCTAGTCGGGTCCTGAACCAGTTGGGAAAGGTAATTGTCTTTGGTTATTTCCAAGAACCTGTTTCCTTTATGAGATATACAGGTTTCAGTTTCCCAGTCTATATCTGGGTAATTGAAGTCCCTCATAATAATGACCTCATTATGATTTGCCGCCTAATCTATTTCATTTAGAAGTAGATTTTCTGTGGACTCTGATATATTAGGTGGTTTATAATAAACTCCTATTAGTATTTTATTATTGTTTTTGGCTCTATTTATTTCTACCCACAAAGACTCCACATCTTCATGTCCGTTGCTTATATCTTCCTGGAGTGTGGGCTTTAGACAGGACTTTACATAAAGGCAAACTCATCCCCCTCTCCGGTTTTGGCAATCCTTTCTAAACAGACTGTAACCCTGTACATTAACTGCCCAGTCATAGCTATCATCCAGCCATGTCTCAGTTACTCCCACTATGTCATAGTCCTCCTCACACATCACCAATTCCAGTTCACCAATTTTATTAGTCAGGCTTCTGGCATTAGCGTACATACAATTAAGAGGTATACTTTTTAAATTACTATTACCTGTGAAGTCAATATCCGGGGTTTTTGGGTAACTTTGGTTGTTGTTTTGTCCAGTCTTTTCCCTACATTCATCACTAACCCCAGCCCCCACTAACACCCCACTGTCCCCTCCTATGACCCACTCTCTATCTACACTATCTACCCCCTTATTAGTATGACCCCCCACCCTTCCCCCAGATCCTAGTTTAAAAGCTCCTCCAGCCGTCTAACCATTTTTTCACCCAGGGCAGTTGCACCCTCCCCATTAAGGTGCAGCCCATCCCTACTGTAGAATCTGTAGCCGACAGAGAAGTCGGCCCAGTTCTCCATGAACCCAAACCCTTCCTTCCTGCACCAGCCTCTGAGCCACTTATTTAACTCCTTAAGCTCCTGTTGTCTCACTAGCGACGCTCGTGGCACTGGTAGTATTTCTGAAAACACTACCTTGGAGGTCCTGGACTTGAGCTTCTCTCCTAGTTCCCTAAAATTATTTTTAAGGACCTTCCATCTCCCCCTGACTTTGTCATTGGTGCTGATGTGTACCATGACTGCCGGGTCTTCCCCAGCCCCATCCAGCAATCTGTCAATCCGATCCATAGTAGTAGTAGTAGTGGGTTAGTAGTAGTGACAGTGGTGGCAGATGCTTTGGTGGTGGCAGTAGGGGTAGAGGATTAACAGCAAGGAATAGCAGCAGCTGAGGCGGCTTCAGCAGCAACTGTATGGTACATGTAGGCAGAAAGGCAGAAGCATGATGGAGGAAGCAGCAGCCTTACGGAAGATGATGGTCAGCAGGTCGCAGCAGTGGCATGATGGAGGCGATGGCACGATGGAAGCGGCAGAAGCAGCCTTACAGAAAGTGATGGTTCAAAAGTGGCATAGGTGGCAGCAGCAGCCGTAAAGAACGTGAAGGTAGGAAGATAGACAGTGAAAGTGGGAAAATGGGGCACCACCAGCAAGGTGAGGTCTATTCATTGTAATCAGCTGGAGGAGTATGAAAATCCACCTGAATCCAGGCTTAGTTCATTTTGACAAAAGTGATATTTTGGACACTGGCGGAGGACAACTTGGTTTGTTTGGGTATCACCATGTCCTCCCGTGGGGCTGAAAATCCTCTCTGAGTTGACACTGTTGGGGGCGGAGATGGACCTCTCTTTCAGACACATGGGCAGCAGGTGTTCGCTTTCCGTAAGCTGCGGCAAGCTGCATACACGGTGTGTGTTTTTTTTTCACTAATAAAGTAGTTTGACCTCCCTTTTCTGCGAGAGAAAAACATTCCCCCATTTTGACCTGCTAGCACGGGTCTAAAAGCACGACTATCCGGTAATCAGAGTGCTTGATGTCAATGATACACCTGTCACTGCATAAGCAAGCAAAAATACAGGTCAGCATTCTGGTCAGCATTTCACTAATAAAGTAATTTGACCTCCCTTTTCTGCGAGAGAAAAACATTCCCCCATTTTCAGCATTCTGGGAAGCATGGAGGAGCCAGTTCTTTTCTGAAGAGCCAGTTCTTTCCGACTCTGCACCCCAATGAGACTATTGAATATCTTGGCCAGTGTCATCCTCATCATCGTCCTCTTGCTCCTCCACCTCCTCCTCTTGCAGTGGCAGCTTCTCATCTTCCTCATCCTGCTCCTCCATGGCAGATACCCTTTGTGTGTCCCCAACAGCTATAGGGGAGTTGGAAACCATCATGTCTACTTAGAATAGTAAAATGTATTGGGATTGTGCTTTTATTGTGGCTGATCACTGGCTTACGGATTGTCCCGAGCCTTTCAAGCAGGAGAAACCATGACCTAGGAGGTTCCCAGGATGACCACTTAGGCAAGAAGGTATTTTCTACTTATTCTAAAAAAGTTGTTTTGCCTGTCTCTATTGCCAACTATGTAATGAAAATGTGGTTGTGGGTAGGGCATCAATTGATTGTGGGTCTATGGCAATTTTTGGGGGATTTTCAGGTAGCCAGGAGTTTAGCTATTCCATTGGTATAGCTTGCTAACTTGATCAGTATCACTGATTTATGTTTATGTTTATCGTACTTTCCTGGCAAGTGTTCTACCCCACCAGTGTTTGCTCTCCTTAATGTAAATGCCCATATGGCATAGGATTGGTTTAGAGTAGGACCTGCCTAAATGAGACCTCCTTGGCGCGGATAGGTTGGCATAGATGTGTTTTAATCAAAATATATTGACTCAGAGTCTCAGATTTTATTGTATCAGTGTGAGGGCTTAGTCCGTATGCTGTGTTTGCATAGTGCATTATTTTCTGTGATTTTATAAATGTAGCCATGCACATCCGCATATTCATTGTTATATATTTGTATTTTTTTCTGTGATTTACCCTGCCAGTAATTATAATTGTGAGTGCTAAACATTTTGAATTGGGTTCCTTTCATTTTCTTGATAATTTACACAGAAAAATGATCTTGAGGTAGCCTCTGATATGTTCCCACAGTGCTTTTGTTGACTAGGAGAAAGGGGAACCTGGTCAAATGGAGATTCAAATGTATGGAATCTTGTGTGTTTTCTATGACACACCCCCTCTACAACTCCACAGACCTTACAACTGTGCTAATACGTTTCTCCTTGACACCTTGTAGGGATGAGCGAAGAGAGTTTTGGATCCTAGATCCAAAGTTGCTTCGCTCAGAACTTTGTTTTAATGCTCTACGGAGATCCGACTGAAAATGTATGGGCTCCGGCGAGGCAAATTCGTTATCATCGAAGTCTTGAGGGACTTCAGTGAATAACTTCGACATTTGATTAATAAACTTGAAAACCATTTTAAAACAGGTATCCGACTTCAGAACTACGTAAGCTTTAAAATGGTTTTCAAGTTGAAAATCAAATGTCAAAGTTATTCACCTAAGTCCCACGAGGCTTTGGTCATAACGAATTTGCCTCGCCGGAGCCTATACATTCTAATGTTTTCATACAAAGTTTCCATTTAAACCTGGTCCTACATATAGGAGTCTAGTGGCCAGCTTAGAAGGAAGATACTATCAGGAGTTCATCCAGCCAAAATATGCATCGCAGTGCTGTTAGGCTTGCTCTGCTGACTAGCCAAGCACCCAACTGGTTACCTGTCAGTGGGACTGAATGTCAAACCAATTAGTTTTCTGACTGTGTGTCCAATCCCAGAGCTAGGTAAGGGATTTAAGGCTGCTGATTCCTAATTGACTTGCCTGTGAATCTCATTTGTACCAGGCTCTACACTGTGCAACTTCCTAGTGACTTTTCTGGTGAACCGACTACTGGCTTAATTTTGGATTTTCCCTGTGACTGTTGTCCTGCTTGTATTGACTCTCCTGGTAACTGACCTTGGCATGCCTCTGGATATATCTCTTGTTCACTGCATTGGCAGCGTCTCTGTCTCCTGATTTGGATCCAGCTTGCTGACTTTATACCTCCCTTGTTAATCTAGAAGATCTGTCACTAGTGTACCCTACAACCATTTTCTGTTATCTACTCTGCAAACTTAACCTGGGTCCCTGGCAGCAAAATCCATACGACCCAGACGAGCTCTGATGAAAAGCTTAGGGGGTAACCTTAGCATCATACTTCCCGGAGTGATATTAGAAGGCTAGGAGCAGTTTTGGGGATGCTGACTTTCCAACATGTTCATAGGTTAATTGGATTCCTAGGAATTTGGTCCTGATACAACATACTTCTATTCATGCAGTGATATTAAACAGTGCAGACCACACACTCAGTTACCATTAATACTGCTAGCCTCCTTACATCTTAGAAATAGTAAAACTATTTCAGTTAGCCCAATTTTCTTTTCCCCTAGGAAGCAATTACATGTTTCTGTTATGCCTTCTTTTAATAAAGTCATTATTATTTATTTCATACGTTATGTTTTGTATACTCATGAGATGTGTTAATTGAATGATTGCATATAACCAGAACTGACAATGAAGCTTCATGTGTTCCCACAATATTGAAATATTTGTGATTCTCTAGTGTTTCAATGACACGAAATTCTGAAAGGTTCTTCATGAGTAAAAAAAACTTACAAAATCTATGAATTATAGTATAGAGATTTAGCCTTTTTACACCCTTTAAATGTGTAACTAGGCCTGTTTAGGTTGGAAAGACTTGTCTGTACTGTTTAAATAAAGTACTACTAGTGTTGATCAAGCACCGCGATGCTCAAGTGCTCTGGCCGAACACTAGGTGGTGCTCAAGTGCTCGGCCGAGCACCGGAGTATAATGGAAGTCAATGGGAGAACCCGAGCACTAAACGAGCCACCCCCTGCTCTGCAGAGGGGAGGGTGTCTGGTTCATAGGGAAAGGTGAGAAAATGGTGGAAACACTACTGAAATGGTTTGGGAACAGCATGGGGAGGATCTCTGGATGCATCTTGGACTCCAAAGTCGCTGCTGATAACAATGTTGTCCGAGTATTACGCCACTTTTACGGAATGACAAGAATACCCCCCAAAACCAAAAATATCATCAATTTTGGAGGAAATATTGTTAGGAAACATATATTTACTTGTACATAGAGCGCAAGTGCTGCCAAAAATTGCAAGGAAGAGGCACTCCGATACAACCGGTATATCACATAAAGGAGGGCCTCATTCACAATTGTGGTACAATTGTTCTTGTCGTGGGACTCCTACACTCATAAAGCCTATGCACAAAGGGAAAGGGCTGACAAAAATTACAAGGAACAGGCACTCCAATACACCCTCTATTACACATAAAGGAGGGCATCAGACACACCCTTGAAAAATTAGAATTGATGCCTGCTGCTGACACTTAAAAACAATAGGGGTGACGTGCTGCTGCTGAGCTGACCGTCTAAAACATTATTGGTGAGGTTCTTCTGCTGAGATGACCGTCTAAAAAATTATGGGTGACATTCTGCTGCTGAGCTGACTGTCTAAAACATTATGGTTGAGGGCCTGCTGGTGAGCTGACCGTCTAAAACATTATGGTTGAGGGCCTGCTGGTGAGCTGACATTGGCCCTCCCTAGCCAAATCCTATCCCTACACTATCTGTGCCTTCTTGCGCAAACGTTATATAGCAGACGTAGATGAGGTACTGTTGGCTTGATTAGCGGCAGAAAAAATAGCAACGGATGTCAGGTATATAGATTACAGACACGTTATAATGCACGCGCTGTGCAGGTGGTGTTAGCGTCAGGCAAACATGCGTTCTTTTTGCCCCAACAGAAAAATATAAATTGCAGCCAGATATAACAATAGACTTTTGTGTCTTTTTAACAGAACAACTAGCCCTGCCTAGCCAAATCCTATCGCTACACTATCTGTGCCTCCTTGCGCAAACGTTGAGGTACTGTCGCCTTGATTAACGGCAGAAAAAATAACAACGGATGTCAGGTATATAGGATACAGAAATTATTAGAATGCACAAGCTGCACAGGTGGCGTTAAAGTCAGGCCACCTTGCCCAATTTTTAAACCCCCCCCCATATGTAGCCAGATATTACAATAGCCCTTAAAAGGGCTTTTGAGTCTTTTCAACTGAAAATCTAGTCTGCCTAGCCTTTTTCGCTCCCTACACTATCTGTCCCTCCTTGCAGCAGCTCTCCCTGACTCGGTCTGAGCCGGTCACATCTCACCGGGTGCTATATAGCACCAGATGATGCGTTCCCAGCCAGCCAATCACTGTAATGCCAGTAGCCACGTGTGCTCGAGCGTGCGGGGAGGTTCTGGCATTCACTGTAATGCCGTAGCCATCTTGATCATCCAAAGATGAATTTGATGTGTCTCAGACTTTCGCTGCACAAAGCATAATTTGAGACTTTAGTAGCCATTTTTGATGAAGGCAATGAGGGAGCAGAACGGAGTAAGGATGGATTAGGAGTGGAAAGGGCAGCAGGTATGTTGACTATAAATTATCAATATACAGTCAGATTTTTAGTTGGGACTGCAGAGTCGCTTTAAATTAGCCGGATCATGTGGCATTCTGTATAACTAGGAATTTTATCTCAATTTACCTCTTTGAAAAGTATCAGAAGATCACATTATCTGGTATTGTAGACCTGGCACAAACAGGAATTCCAGCTTGCTAGAGTAAGAATTTCTGTATGTGCTCTGGTAAATCATATGACACTGCAAAATGCAAGGTGAATCTAGGACTTGGGAAACAAGGTTCAGACATTACTGAAAAACAATAAAAATCCAGTTATCTGAGGGTGCAAAGACATGGTCGCTTAAATGAGCATTCTTATTCATAGTATGACTGCTGTGGGTGCAGTCATCAGGCCTCTTTGCAGCCCCTTAAAAATGGATTTTTAATGTTTTTCAGTGTGAACTTTGTTTTTCCAAGTGCTATATACTCTCTGCCTTTTGCTGCTCTGGATCTGAGATTCCTCTGATGGTCCGAATAATGAAGTCCTGGAACTGGCACACACCTAGACCCGTTTGACCACCATCGTCCCCTGCAGAATTTCTATAGGATTTCTATATCTCATTCATTTCAATGGAGTCTTCATGTACAGTAAGTCAGTTGTATTCCAACCATGGTCATGAATATACTGTATATTTATATGTGCCTTACAGTATGTAAGTGCATAGCCTTGAGTCAAGAGATCTAGCCATTTATTGGGATTCTATTCCACAGCTTCAGTGGGTGATTCAATTTTTGGACTGCCACAGCAGCTATGAAATATTCCGTAGCGACTTGAGCAGGTAAAAACCAGAAAAATCAGAGCAGCCACAAGTCTAAGTAGTGGAAGACTAAAATACTTAATTCTTACAATAAATTATTAAAACCCAATACTGTATTTGTTTCCAAAAATAGTTTACGGCAAGAAAGAAGTATGTCTATGAAAAAATATTTTCTAAGTCAGGTAATTTCTTAGAGACCATCTTTCCTGACCATCTTCTGCGATTCCTTTTTTTTCCGCTCATTTTGTTTTTAAGACTGAGCAGAATCAATAATATCCTTTCCACAAAGTACAGTAATTGTCATTGACTATACACAATAGGATGCTGTGATTCAGCGAGTTCTATAAAACTTGCAGGTTTATAATATCTAAAACAAGCCATTGTATTATTTGACAGCAGGTACAATAACAATATAGCATTAAGAGATCAAAAATTATGAGAACTAATATACTTCATGTTCCCAAAAGAAAAAAAAAAATCTTACAATTGCTACTTTTGTGCAGAGAAATACAGATACAGCAGAGGTGTTTGATTGCTACTAGCAAATTAATAAGGCGGATTTGAAATCTGAAATTATAGCATGCTACGGAGTGGGTTTAGTATTGTTCATTTTGTAGGTGCCAGAAGTTCCATTTTCTTTAACTTATTTAAATTCATCCGTATATCCATGTTTCCTGCTCAATGGTAATCAGAGGTTTGATGAAGGGTGTCTGCACACACTAGGAAGAAAAAATAAACTGGGTCACAGTTATGAAAGCTCTTCTCGTTGTAATGGTGTTCTCCATAGCAGCCAATTTGACTACAATTTCCAATTTTCTTGTATAGTTTTGCCTTAGGTTCCCAACCTGTAGGATCCATGGTAGGAAAGTGGCTTTGGAATTCAGCAACACTTTAGTCTGCTCAATAAACCACAAAGTAACAATGCATTCATCAAACTCTCACAGTGGATAAAGGACACCATGTGCCTCATTGCCTTGAAACGAGGAACAACTGACAGCTTCCTTGTGAAAAAACATTAGGACACAAAAAAGAAAATTATCCCTAAAAGCTTTTTTTTGTTTGAATAAGTTCCAAATTCAAAAAGCTCATTTTATTCTGGCTGAGTTCTGGCTGTGATATATACTTGACCCATTGGCTTCTGTGTGGCTGAAATAAAATAACAATCTGAGTGGGCTTCAAGAACTGTGTCCATGAAACTTGGCAGTTTTTAGTTTTTGAGACCATTTCAAAAAGACATTTCACATTGTTCCGATTGGCAGATCACCATTTTTACCTATTTGTAGTACCTACTGGTATAATTACTCTTAAAAGTTGCACATGGTATCTGAGCTGCAGGTGGCATGTTATAGAGCAAGAGGAGCTGAGTTGATTTATACATACTTTTGTGGGGAAATATTCAGCTTGTATTTTGTTCATTTAAATTTCTGCTCATTCTTGGCTTTGAAGTCAAGGAGGTAGTCCTATCCTTAGCCTTCCCTCTATAACAGTGGATAAATAGATAACTGTCAATGACTGATGGGACCAATTCCTTAACTTCGAAGCCCAGAAAGAGCAGGTATTTAATTGAATGAAAAGAGCAGTTGAAGAATGGTTTGGGTGGTGGAGGTGGGTCTTTGGCAACCCCCCCATTTGGCTGGACCTCTAAAGGGAAGCTTACTTACCTTCTTCCTGCTCTGGAATCTTGATTCTTCTCCTCCCAGCCTGTAATACTCCGCTATGCTCTGGATGTTTTCAGTGAGGGAGCACAGTGGAACATCGCAGGGAGAGAGGAGAAGGAGCAGAGAGACAGCACCAGGAATCAGGTAAGTAAGCTTCCTTTTACAGGTTCAACGAAGTGTGTGGAGGGGTTTCCCAACCCCCCCCCCGTCCCCAATTATATATATATCAATCAATATATAAACTATATATAGATCTGCTGAGCTCCTCCTGTTCTGCAAAATGCTGCTGGAAGCTCACACCACATTTTCATGGTGACAGGTTCCCTGTAACTAAATATGACCTAGGAAGAAGAAATACAAAGGTCGACAGGCTGACAATTGAGCTTGGTAAATGGAGAGTTTGTCAGTCAAAGAATATAACAGACTAAACTTTTTTTTCTTGGAGAGATAAGCCACTGTCAGAGATGCCTGGCAGCAGCTACATCCTCTTCCCATTGAGGAAAAAAACATTCAGTGCATATGTATAAGAATGGGTTGAGAGGTTGGGAGAGATATCTGTCAGACAAAAAAGCTTGTGCCCAACAACTATATAAAATGCATGGCCAGCTTTATAGTTGGGAGTTAACTGTATTCACAAGTCATTATTGACAGCTGGCTGCGGACCCTATCTTGGAAATATGACTTCTACCCGTGGGAGTGAATGTAGCCCTCTACCTAAATGATTGTAAATCTGCTACACGACCTTGAATGGTGATACTGGTTATACTATTGCTTCCAGTTCGTGTATATAATTTGTCTTCCAGGTCTTCAGAGCAGTGAAAAGCAGTGTACTTTTATTGGCAGATATACTTTATACTACACCAAACAGTTACAGATGTACTGTGATAGCGCTTAGGCCTCTTTCACACAAGCGTGACGGATTAGGTCCGGGTGCGTTCAGGAAAACTTGCACCATTTTGCAAGCAAGTTTAGTCAGTTTTGTCTGCGATTGTGTTCAGTTGTTCAGTTTTTTTCCGTATGGGTGCAATGCGTTTTGATGCGTTTTTCAAGCGCGTGATAAAAAACCGAAGGTTGACAAACAACATCTCTTAGAAACCTTCAGTGAAAAACGCACTGTATCCGCACTTGCTTCAGGATGCAATGCATTTTTCATTGAAGCCCCATTCACTTCTATGGGGCCAGGGCTGCGTGAAAAACGCAGAATATAGAAAATGCTGCGTTTTTCACGCAACACAGAACTGATGCGTGAAAAAAACGCTCATGTACACAGACCAATTGAAATGAATGGATCAGGATTCAGTGCGGGTGCTATGCGTTCACATCACGCATTGCACCCGCGCGGAAAACTCGCTCGTGTGAAAGGGGCCTTATAGAAAGTAGCGACAGCCATGTTGAATAATATTTGCCACGAGAAATGAGTTCATAAAATGATAACAATGTTTCCTAGGGTACAACATTGATAACATCCCTATTGCACCTTTGGGCAATTTTTTATTATTCCATTTTACTCATTTTGGGCTAAAAATTAATTTTCAGTTTTTCACCTGTTTTCTGTTCTCCAGCCTCCATTTTTAGTATATCTGTATATCTTTAGTATATCTTTCTATTTAACACTAAATCTGTCATGGAGCTCCTCTGATGTGTAGCCCTTATCTCTACATTCCTGACAGCTCATAAACACTCAATATTTCTAAATTCTTATTAAAGTCATAAGAATATGACTTACTTCAGTGTTTATGAGCTATCAAGAGTTTAAAGATAAGGGGTAGATTTATCAAGACTGGTGTTTCCATGCGCTGGAGTAAGATGTGCCTAATTTATTAAGAGGCAAGTGCCTCTTAATAAATTAGTCACATCTCTGGGACTCCATGTACCAGCATGTCAAGTCTACACCAGCCAGGGGCTGGAGTAGACTTGAGCTCTTATTTACGCCAGTTTCTGGAGTAAATTATAGTAAATATGGTGGTCCATGCTATGCCCCTTCCCATTTCTCTCCACTTCAGAAAAGCACAGAAAAGCTTAAAAAGTTGCAAATTGTGGTGCAAATATGGCTTGTGCCAGAATTTGTGGCTTTTTTTACATCACAATAATGGCGTGAAAGCATTAGTAAATATCCTCCAATGTCCTTCAGATAGATTCATTAGATCAGCTCCTTAATGGATTCACTGTAAGGCCCCTTTTACACGGGCGAGATTTCCACGCGGGTGCAATGCATGATGCGAACGCATTGCACCCGCACTGAATCCTGACCCATTCATTTCAATGGGGCTTTTCACATGGGCAAATTTTTTCACGCATCTGTTCGCCGTTGCGTGTAAAACGCAGCATGTTCTATATTCTACGTTTTTCACGCAGCCCTGGCCCCATTGAAGTGAATGGGGCTGCGTGAAAAACGCAATGTATCCGGATGTAATGCGTTGCGTGTAGATTTGAATTGATGTTTCTTAGCAACAGTGAAGGCACATGATCCAGGAAGTGAGCTGTTTGCAAGGATCTGCAGTGTGTTTGGAGTGTGCGGAGCAGCAGCAAACATTTCAGCCAGCCCTCACAGTTTTTTTCGCAGTCAAAATGCCCAAAATTCCCCGCCCAATAGATGTTGAGCGACTGATTGTGCTTGTGCAGGAGAGGCCCTGCATTTGGTACACACGTTTGGGGCTGTACCATGATCAGTACAAGAAAGATGCGGCCTGGCTGGAGATAACCAAGGAGCTTTTTGCTAATGTTTGGTCCCAGACTGAGGAAAAGAATAGACATGGTCTTTGTAAGTTCCAATAGTAAATTTGTTATCGAACATGACCATATATTAAGTAGCCTAGCAGATGTCATACAGTGTAGTATGCCGCCTAGCAGATGTCATACACTGTAGTATGTAGCCTAGCAGATGTCATACACTATAGTACATGTGCGTAGCTATAGGGGGTGCAGAGGTAGCAGTTGTTCCTGTGCCTAGGAACCTGTGGGGGCCCAAACATCATTGCCTAGCATAAGACACACAGAGCACTAAGCGCAGGTGTGTCCAAGCTGAACTCTTGCACCAGGGCCCATGAGCCTTTAGCTATACCCCTGCTATAGTAAGTAGGCTCGCTGATGGCAAAAAGTACTGATAATTCTAATTATAATTTTATAATTTTTGTTTGTTTTTGCCCCTTTTTAGTGGGAGAGGTTAAAAACAGATGGCGGAGCTGCCGGGACCAGTTCCACAAATAAATGGTTCACGGCAGAAGTGGTTCTGGTCTGGCCAAAAAAAGGCCATATATGTTTAAGCAACAACTGATGTTTCTGCAAGACATTATGGATTTGCGTCCGTAAGTACAATGTTTATAATGTTTGTTAATGATGGTATACTCATTAAATATCTATTATGTCACGTAAATATGATCTTTGGCTATATTTGTAGACCCAATGGTTATTTGTTGTTAATTTTGTGGCGTAACAGAATGTATATTTCAAACATTTGTGTAAATTAGATGGGGCTTATTTGGCCCTAGCCCCAAATACTATTCTACTTGTTCATTTTTTCCAGGGACAACTGAAAAATTAAATTCCCAATCTGATATTTGCACCTGACACCACTTTGATCAAGGTCCCACAATGGTGTAGTAGACTTTGTTCCTCAAATTGACATACTTGACCATATTGACCTTGTATTTAAACGCAATGTTTGACCAACCTTTTTGGGATAGCAAGTCATGTACTATAGCATAGGAATCATGGACATATGACACAAGTGTATGTAAACATCATCTTGTGTGTTTTCCACTTACCCCTTTTCTATTGTTCTGTCCCAAACTGATGCTGTGATCACCATTTTAACCAATTATTCCTTTCTCAATTTGTATCTGACTCTGTTTTTGGTTGGGCTACCCACTATTTGACATGTTTTTTTGTGTTTTGTTTGAAGAACGGAGGACAACCTTGCCGAAGAAGGGGAGGAGACATTGGAGCAGCACTCCAGTGCTGCTGAGGAAGAAGCGGCATCCCAACCTCCTCAAGAGAGTGGGGATGAGAGACCCGCCCGTGTGACCCAGGCCACTGCTCCTCCTGCAATTGTTGAGCCACAAGTGTTTCCTTCCCAGACATGCCAGAAACGACCTGCTCCAGTGATGGAATTGGCAGTCAATACCGAGGTCCTGGATTACCTGTCAAGAGCACACCATGAGGATAATTTTGATCTTTATGCCCGGAGTTTGGTGGCTCATTTTCGGAATCTGCCTCCAGAATGATACCTTCGCACTCAATCAGCAGTAGGTATCGTTCTGGAGGCAGCCACTCCTCCAAATGATCTCTCTGAAATCTTTGGGGCTTTGGAGAACTGGAGAAGCCATGGGCACATAACTGGCCCTCTACCAAGGCCACCTCCCCAAGTTCCTACACACCCACCCCAATATCCTCCTCAAGGGCATCACTATGGCCCCCCACCTCACCATTATGGGCCTATTTATAGTGGGGAGTCTACTTCTGGCCAACATCTTCTTGCTTCTTCCCAACCTGCCCCTTCTCAACAGCCATCCACCTCCTCACATGGCAGTTACCATGGCCAACAGTTTGAGGGACACCCAGCCACACCTGGATGTTTTTACCAATTATAATTGGTTTTAGTTTTCGTTGGTCTTTTGGACCGCTCAGTTCCATTTTCTGAACCACAGTTTGTAAATAAAGTGGATGTTTGTGTTTACACTTGGATGCCTTTTATTCTTTTACTAATATTGTATATTTTTATAAATTGTGTAATAACACATTCAAGATCCCCAAATTATTTTAACATACAAATAACAATAACACAGTACAATGAGGATTGGTTTATTAAAGAAAACCCTGACAGAAAACAAGTATATCCTTTGGCACAAATTTGAAGACCCAACATAGGTACACAACATGTTCATCACAATACAAGTCAGGACTGCATACATCAATGTCCTTAATCAATAAACAATGATGTTAAACATTACATATGTAACCATGACTAAAAGTAAGCAATACAATTATTGGTACAGGTAGACGATTTAATGTAGATTTAGACAAATAGATTGCTCTGTTACTAAGATGAGGTATTAATTCATGTTTCACAGACATATCAAAAAACACTATGTGGGATAGTTTTCGAACTTGTGTAAGCCAATAGTACTTTACAGCAGTTCTGAAAATTCGCCCCCTGTATGTCTGCCAAATATGTAAGCTCGTAACCCACATCAAGGGTCCTCATTGTTTTGGGAGGCCCTAACTAAACAATTTCAAAAATTAACTAAAAGAAATCCATCCAGGATACAAACACAGTAGATTCCGCCTCGGGTGACATAACCAAAAATTCTGTATAAACACGTGATGAGTGATGTTACTGTAAAGGCAAGAAACCATCAGGAGAACTGAAATAGTCTGAAAATAATTCCCGAACTCGGAGTCCTGCTGTACCAGCTCCTCCATGATTAGACGACTCTACATGAGGGGCTTCAGTAAAGATTTCCACATCTTCATCTGGAGTTGCTTCATACATCCGAATGTAGTTATGGAGCACTACACAGGCTTTGATGACATTGTTGACATTTTGCGGGGCAAGTTGAATGGCCAAAAGAAAAATATGGCATTTGCTGGCTAAAATCCCAAAGGCACACTAAACAAACCTTCGGGCCTTGCTTGAGCGAAAATTAAAGTTGCGCCTTTTATCATCCAATCCACGTCTGGGGAAAGGACGCATAAGGTTGGGCAAAAGGCCAAAACCCTCATCACCAACAAAAACATATGGTGCTGATGTACCACCGAAACCAGGAAGAGGAGCAGGCGGGGGAATGTCCAGTTCGTTGGACTGAAGCCACCGACCCATTCTGGAAGCCCGGAAAATGCGAGCATCTGCCGAACTTCCATAGGCCCCGATATCTACAATTATAAACCTGTAGTTTCTGTCAGCTAAGGCCAACAAAACAACAGAGAAAAACCGTTTATAATTGTAGAATCGGGACCCTGAGTTCAGTGGTTTCTTCACCCGTATGTGTTTCCCGTCAAGGGCACCAAGACAGTTGGGGAATTGTGCCCTCTCTAGGAAGCCCTGGGCAATCTGACTCCACTGCTGCCTTGTTGGTTGGGGAAGCGCAGTAGCTCGTAGCCACATCCAAATGGTGGCACAGGTTGCCTAACTATACCAGCTATTGTGGAGGTGCCCATCCTGAACTCAAAATGTAAGGAGGAAAATGAATTTCCAGTGGCCAAAAATCTGGGGAAAAAAAATAATTAGGAAACAGGCAAAGTATCAAACAGAAACAAATCATCAATATATCGTGAACAACACAAAATCCACAGCGTAGGATAAGATTGTGAAAAAGTATACCTCAGTGTGATAATTAGCCGCTCCTCAGCAGAAACACTACGCCGCATGTTCGTATCTATGAACGTCAAGTCAGGCCTCAACTCCCCCAAAAGACGGTCAAAAGTGGAGACAGACATGCGGCAATAGTTAAAAAATTTTGCAGGGTACCCACGAAGATCAGCATACAAACTCGCAAACTGGCCTTTGCAAGCACGCTGAGAAATAATCGGATGAACCCACATCCTCTTACTCCGCGGTTCCTCACCAATCATTTCACAGCACTCGCCAAAACAACGAAACACCAACCAGTGCAAAAGCACATGGTCAGTACTTGAAAGGGGGAAAGCCGACATCCTGAAAGGATTCTCAAAGGACAAAACTCCACACTATAGATTCCAACCAAAAAAAAAGAAGCTTCCCAAAGATAAATAGAATCCTGTGGGTTTTTATATGTGTGTCAATTGAACATGTGACTATGGAGGAGGGATGCGGTTTTTATCACGCACGTGAAAAACGCATCAAAACGCATTGCACCCGCGCGGAAAAAACTGAACGCAATCGCAGACAAAACTGACTGAACTTGCTTGCAAAATGGTGCGAGTTTTCCTGAACGCACCCTGAACGCATCCGGACCTAACCCGTCACGCTCGTGTGAAAGGGGCCTAAAGCAGAAACGTGGTCTGCAGATACATTGAAAGTGGAGACCATAGAACAAAAATTATTAACAGTTTTAAAAAGACCAATTGAAAATTTAATAACTAAATAATTTTTTTTGTCCAAAATGACTTAAATGCAATGATAAAAAATTGCCCTCAAAGTTCATTAATATATGACCATGTGATCTCACCCCTGGGAGCTCCATCGATAAGCAGAACAGAAGGTTGAATGGCAATCACAGATACGTTACAAACTCCACACTGCAGTGCATGGCACCGTGACATCCATACTAGTAAGGTGAAGGGGGCATAGCTACACTTGTATGTGTTGGGTGTTGCATTGAAGGGGTCATGGTTCCCCGATAAACCACGCTATCCCTGCATTCTGCTGATTGGTGTGGGAATCCTGGGTTGTACCCTTACTAAGCATTGATTACCTGTCCTAAAACACTCCTTTATTTCTTTATGGACAGATGTCATTTACCATGACATCACTAAATGCTCTATAAAATTTATGGCAGTTGTAACTGTTGATGCTTTGATCTAATATTACAACCATAGAGAACATACAAACACTTTATAGAAACATTCCATCCATTTAATAAAAGTAAGAGTAGATATGTAATCAATGTATGTGTAAAAAACCCATCCACTTTAACTTCACCAGGAGAAAATGAGATGAAAGGAGGCAGAAAATCTCCAGAGCTAGTGTTAGAATTCCGTAATTTCTCTTAATATATTCCCACTAGTACATATCTGATGGGCTGGATTGAGTACTAAATGTATTCTTGATTCATTTTTTTAATTATGTTCTTCAGGCTTCTTTTGTATGGCAGATTTTTGATATGTGTTGATTCCTATGAAATTAACATATAAATGCCTGAATTTTTGGACTCTGGGAAGATGCTTTCCGGAATTATCCCTAAGATGCAGAATAGGTCTATAATGTGCTAAGGCATATAGTCAAGGTTATGAAATAATTTATTTGTTCAGATGTAAGCCACATATCTGTGGAAAGGTGTTGCCATGTGTATTACCCTGGACTGTACGTCATAATACTGCTGTTTTCCCATAAAGGACAGTGTTTATTCCATTTAAAGATGACCTGTTACCACAAAATGCAATGCTGAAAGCACCATGTTATAGAGCAGGAGAAGCTGAGTGGATTAAGATATATACTAGCAGAAGGATCCCGCTTCGCCCGGATATATTTCATCTATTTAATTTAATGTTTGTGTGTGTGTCGTATAAAGATATCAAGAGTGACCTCTACAGCAGCCCACCCCTTTAACAGTGACCTCTACAGCAGCCCGCCCCTTTAACTGTGACCTCCACAGCAGCTAGGGTGGCCACTGTCTTCACCCCAGAGAGCCGGACCTCACCGGCTATGCCGCCAAACGTGAAGCCACGCCCTCAGTCCCCATGAAGCCACACCACTAAACATGAGGCCACGCCCCCTGACTCTGTGAAGACACAGAGGAGAAGCTGTCTGAGCATGAGCTACTGAAAGGGTGGACATCCCTACGTCCATCCAGGGACTGCACCGGGCGGAGGACAGGGAGCCAGAAAACCAGACTGATCAGCCTAAAACCAGACATCTGGCCATCCTAACATCAGCCTGCCCCTAGGGTGGCCAGAGATCTGGTTTTAGGCTTGACAGTTTGGCTTTCTGGCTCCCTGTTCTCTGTCCGGCTCGGGGTCTGGGGGACAGGGATGTCCTTTTGAACAGCTCACTCTCAGACATCAGCACTGTGCAGTCTGAACATGAGCTGCAGGGAGAAAGTCACCTTCCCTCCCTCCCCTGCAGCTGACAGAAGTTGATTTTTACCTTCATTTTTTAGTCTAAAACATGAGTTATATTTATGGTAACTGGAATACCCCTTTAACAGTGTCATCCACAGTGCCCTGCCCCTTTAAAGCAGACCTACAGCAAAAATGCAATACATCATGATGATGTATACATAAATGGGAAATCTCGCAGGTCTTATGCCAATGGTTAAAAAAATAGTAAAAAATGTGGTCTCTAACAAAGGATTCATTAGTAAGTAATCTAATGAAGTATCCAAACTCACTGTTATTTATTGACAGTGTATTATGTACTGTACTTCTACATGTTCAACATGGCTGAAGAAATAATAGAAAACATGCCGCATACGGTTACATATTTGCTACACGGAGAAATGTAGGTGAAGAAGGTGGAAAAGCACATTTGGGGCTGCAAAGTACATGGTGTATTTTATATAAAATAATGAATATTACAACAAGCCCCACATGAAGTAAAAATTACTTAAAGGGTTATTCCCATGTGGGACATTGATGGCATACCGCTAGAATATACCATTATTATTAGAAATATACCTCTGGGACCTGCTTTTATATCCAGAATGGGACCCCTAAAGTGAACAGAGAACAGCTACACAGGTTTGACAACTCCCCCTTCACTGAAGTGGGAGTTTTGAAAATATCCAAGCGCTGACTTGGCTATTTCAGGCAGTCCCATAGCGGTGAGTGGAGTGGTAGCCATGCTTGGTGATGGCATGGTGTGCTGTCTACTCACCACTATGGGATGCTCGCTCAGCTGTTTTTGGAACTCCCATAGCCATAAATAGAGCCAGGCCATATATCCATCCGTAGACCAACTGTTTTGCGGTACTTGCCCCTCATGGGTACAGAGTAGGGTTCTGGTTGACTGGGTGCAATGCCTTTGATGCAGCTTAGACAGGGTACTGGCTCTTCTTAAAGAGTGGAGACTTACTGGCAATGCTTCAATGGAAAACAATATGCAAAGAGGTATCTCCTGAGAAAAGAGAACCATCTCGCTCGACCCACCTTGCGGAAGTTGCTCCCTCTGAGTCTCAGCCCAACGTTTTAGCAAGCCTTGGGACATGACTCATGGCACCACACTCCCCTGACTCCTGCCCATGACTAGCATGTTTCTTTCATGTTACTTATAAGAAAAAACTTGCCAGTCATGGGCAGGAGGCAGGGGATGGCAGGGCCACAAGCTTCATCGGACTCATTTCTCTCGCAGCACTGTCATGCACTGTGAGATTTGCCCTGTCATTACTGTAAAACTACTGAATTCTAGCCCAGGAATGACTGTCTGCTGAAATCAGTAGGTCTGTCACTACACCATGCTGCTCTCCAAGTAGTAGAGGTGACAGGTTCCCAAAGTTGCACAAAACTATAGCTTGACTTGTTCAGTGGCTGTTGTGTTTAGTGTCAATTTAAAGTACACACCACTGTGCATTTAACATGCTATGTGTCAAATTAAGACTGAAACTGAAAACTGATTATGCAAACTATTGGGGACATTTATCAAACTGGCTTAGCTGGCCAAAGCAACCAATCAGATTCCACCTTTCATTTTTGACAGCTCCTTTGGAAAATAAAAGGTGGAATCTGCTATGGGCATCTAAGTCCGTTCTATTTTACACCAGTTTGATAAATGACCCCATGTATCTATAATTAGCTGCCAGATAGGATGACCTAGTTAATTTGATGCTGATGTAAAATCGGAAGCACTGGACCATGTCATATAGCATAAACTTGGCTTTCTAAAATACCTAGTGAGCATGTCCAAGAGGTTATGTCACTAGTGAAATCAGTAATTGCTAGGTAGGGCAGAAGGTGTGGAAAAACATAGTTGCCTGACTAATGAAGTCAGTAGTTGCTTGGTCGAACAGAAATTACTAAAATAACCTGATTGGCTATTGATTAATGATGCCAGTAGTTGCTAGGGAGATTAGAAAATAGCAGCAATAGTGTTAGGCTAGTTTAACCCTTTGAGACTACGTGACAAGTATATTCAGCATGGATCACTGCTACTTAGTGCTCCATGACGAATATACTTGTCATGGCACTAAACTGTGAATATATCCATACACATGGTGACAGTGCAGAGATTATGGCTGTTAGAAACAACCAGTAACCTTGGACCAATGAGGGCGGTCCTGAGCAAATCACTCTGAGTGTCTAGTCTGTACACCTGACTATCAAACACTAAGTATAAGGGGACTCCCAAGGACATGGCCCACTTCTTAAATAAGTGCCAAAGTAATCTTTTTTTTTATCCAGATCAATAGATTTATATTCGTGTAATGTCCAGTTGCAAAACAGTTGTATTTCGTATGTATGTGATAAAATAAAAAATAATTTAAGAGGAATTGTCTAACCCACTCCCATTGGCTTCAGTCATTAGTTATTGAGTAAATTCAAACTAATCTGTAAATCTTATGCATTGATATAAAAACACATTCCTTTATCAGCAATAGGGGGCTAGTGTATCCAAACAATGAATCCACATGGATTCTCTCTGTGTAAGCAAAGTTATCCAATTGTCACCATGAAAAAGTTATGGAACGTGGTCAGCTAATTGTTGTCCGAGCTGGGAAAGCCAGCAAAGTTCTTGAAATGTGCTTCCATTAGAAGCAGGATTTTCTTACATCTGATGGTTGACTTATGCAGACCAATCCAGTCCCTCATCATTTGAGCCATTTTGCAAAGAAGACCACAAGGGCACTTAAGTATACAACAAAAGAAGATGAACACAGAAAATAATCATGAATTTGGAAGAGTTGGCCCATATGTCGGTGTAGAAAAAAAGTCCCCTTTAATTATGTTGGAATATCAATCACAACCCAAGCATGGAAATGTGCCTTTCTTAGATGTCTGTAGGAATAATTGGGAAGATAATCTGGAAAAAACTCTCCACATCTTCCCTGACCAGTCTTTTATATTCCTTGGAGTCTTATAGCATGTTAGTGGAGAACATTTAAACTCTGCAACCGTAAGATGGGCTTGTTGTAGTAGTGGCCAGTGTTTACGTATGGTCTGATGGAGTTTTGGTATGTCATAACACATTCTGCTCTGTGTAGACATGCAGATTGGGGAGGAGGGCTGGTATCTCTGACTGTGCATATCTCTGGGGTGCCTAGAGCAAACCAGTAAAATTTATTTGGGGGGCCCACCATATGGGTATATTCACATATTACCTGCACAGCAGCAAGATGCTACCAAATCATTGAATATGGGGGTCCCTGCAGGAACTTTGAGAAGGTAGGTCTTGGAGAAAAAAGGATACTGGCTAGCTTTCCCCTATACCTAGAAGTCATCTCAGGTCTGATTGTGTCTATAATAATAAACTGGGGCGTTTCTTTAATAATCTATCAAGTTTTTTACATCAACATAGGATGGTTGAGGTGCTGTACATTGAATATATGTATATAGTGCAGTAAATCTACTGTGTTATGTGCCACTTGTGCAGGGGGTAGGAGACTAGGGGCCCAGCTTGCTCAGGGGCCCATCGGGGGATTCACCTATACCCTTGTGGGCTAGTCCAAGCCTTTTCTCAGTGTAAATTGATCTGTCACAATCCTCTTAACGCTAGAGAATTTTGAACGTGGCAAGGAATGTTTGGTTTTTCGTGGATGGAAACTTTGGTAATGTAACAAACTTTTATGATCTGTTGGTGTGGTGTAAAGGTTGACCACCAGTCTGCCTGCTTCAAATTTAATACTTCTATGCAAGAAGTTAACCTCATTTTTGCTCTTGTGGAAGGTAAAGCTTAATTCAGGAAACACATCCTTAAAGGGAACCTGTCATCACCTTTATGCTCTCCATACTAACGGCAGAATAAAGTACAGACAGGTGAGTTGATTTCAGCGGTCTGTCATTTATAAGTTAAAAGTAAGTGGTTGCCGAGAACCAACATCACAATCAATGCAGACTGGGCCTGGAAGAGAGTCAAATCTTCATGAGAAGAGTCCAGGTTATTCATGAATTCCTGCTCTCCCTGCCCATCAGTTGATGATTGACAGTCTTCTACCTAGTTTTCTCCCTTTCTCTCTAGGAGAGAACTGCCAATCATCTGCAGATGGGCGGGAGAGCAGGAGATTAGGAAAAACAATGACTCTTCTCAGGTAGATTTGACTCTTTTCAAGGACTGGGCTGTAATGATTATGATGCTGGTTCTCGGCAACCCCTTTCTGTCACTAATTTATGCTGCCCTCTGTACGGTCTGCATAAAGTTGATGCCAGGTTCCCTTTAATAGAGTCTCCCAGGAGATAAGCCACCACCAGAATACACTTTACACTTTTAGCCGAGCCAAATGTGTATGTGTATGGGGAAGCTGGGAGGGAGTTGGTATAGATAGCTCTTGGACTAATGATTGATAGAAAAATTTCCAAACATTCCTCAATTCCTATGAAAGTAATTTTGCAACACGCTATACTTAGAAAGTGGAGGAACTGATTAGGTCTTGTAGGCAAAGCATGTGTTTTATCATAGCAAATGTTTCCATGCTGCCCATGCCCAGACTCACACAGAGCAGTTTTGCTGTAGAAGACTGCACCATATGATCCCAGCTTAATGATTTTTCTTGTAATTACACCTAATTGTTTTAAATTAATTTTTCCACCTTGGAAAAAAAATATTGGATTGTTATTGGAACAAGAGAAGAACCTCTTACTGTGGTGAGATTAAAGGGATTCTGTCACCACGATTTTGACTATTAAGTTATTTATAGCACTGGATTCAGCTGACTATAAGCATCTCCAAAACGTTATTGTTATAGGGCATAAATGAAGATCTGATGTTAAAAATACCTTTTTTATCAACTGTCAATCTCTTACTTAAGGAGCCCAAGGGGATGTGCCAGCGATGTTGGAGCCCGGCCACGGCGATTCAGTTGGAGCCCAGCACCGCCCACCTCATTAATATTCACTTCACTGCTTGAAGCAGTGAAGCTCCGGCACGGCTGTAATCCCGCGCAGGCGCAGTACATCCTGTGAAGCTGTAGCCCGCAGACCGCACGGCGCAGACCACTTAATGTACTGCGCCTGCGCGGGATTACAGCCGTGCCAGAGCTTCACTGCTTCAAGCAGTGAAGTGAATATTAATGAGGTGGGCGGTGCTGGGCTCCAACTGAATCGCCGTGGCCGGGCTCCAACATCGCTGGCACATCCCCTTGGGCTCCTTAAGTAAGAGATTGACAGTTGATAAAAAAGGTATTTTTAACATCAGATCTTCATTTATGCCCTATAACAATAACGTTTTGGAGATGCTTATAGTCAGCTGAATCCAGTGCTATAAATAACTTAATAGTCAAAATCGTGGTGACAGAATCCCTTTAAGATGTACGAGGTAATTCTCACAAGTAATCCAGAATTTTCTCTACAAGTAGCAAAGTCAAAAAAACAATCATTCTTAAAACAATCCTTCTTCCAGGTTAAGACTCTCCTGATGTACCAATATGCCTTAGACTTTTCCTGCCATTCATCAGCACAGGACACACTATGAACGGTACAGGCAGCACATTGAATGTAGGCAGGCTGTTATAGCTAAATGATAAAGTACATATAAGATATACTATATTGGACTGTAGTATTCAGGTTAGATTGCCGTGTTGGCACTTTGCAATAAATAATTGGGTTGCAGTTTGGGCACTTGGTCTCTAAAAGGTTCGCCATCACTGGTCTAGCATATTGCTTATAGAACAGACTTGCTTATGGAACAGAAGCAATGATCTTCAAGCTGTGGCTCTTCAGTTGTTGTACATTTTCAACGTCCAGCATGCTGTGAGGACTGCAAGCTGTCAAGGCATGCTGGGAGTTGAAGTTTTATACAGGTTGGAGATAACTGCACTACATGCTGCAGCATAGAAATCGTTGGCAATAACTACAAGAAAAAAAAAAGAGCAAGCTCTATTCATGGCATAGTTTTTTATTGCTACCAATTTATGCCTGTTGCATTTCTGTTCAGGATCTGGTTCAGGTTTAGTTTCCTACATGGCATTTATACATTTTTATCTCGGATATGGAAGGTTTGGCAACTTGTAAGTATGATGTATGATAAATCAAATAGTTACATACATTTTAAGATGTTCGAGCTTCATAAAAATTGTCAAAGAGATAATCTGAATTACATATATGTAGCATGATCCATGTACCCAGTTGTGCCTACAAAGTATAGATGAATATATATGCGTATATATGAATATAATGAATCCTATATTCCTATAGTCAGGGCTAGTTTAAAGTTAGGGATGGCCATTGGCCAAAAAAAAAATAAATCAGAACTGGTGGCTGTGATTTATTGGATCCATCACATGGATTTAATGGGATTTATTTCTGGACTTTATTTTATTTTTATCTTTTTAGGTTGCAGCATTCCCAAGATTTTCCCTAAGGTTTTTCACAATAAGGCAGTTGGAGCACCGAAAGACAGGCTGTAGAGCTTCAAGCACTGCTACAGCTATGCCCCTAGTGCTCATTACAATACCTCCTCTCTTCGATTGACAGGGCTAATAGCTCTCTCCTATTTTGTTTGCGCTGAGACTCACTAATCATTGGTGGTCCAGCATTAATAGGTTCAGTGCTGGGTCATCTATTATTTAATTTATTTATTAATGATATCGAGGATGGGATTAATAGCACCATTTCTATTTTTGCAGATGACACTAAGCCATGTAGTACTGTGCAGTCTACGGAAGATGTCCATAAACTACAAGCTGACTTGAACACTCTGAATGATTGGGCATCAACTTGGCAAATGAGGTTCAATGAGGATAAATGTAAAGTTCTGCATCTGGGTAGTAATAACCTCTGTGCATCATATGTCCTTGGGGGTTTAAGACTGGGGGAGTCACTTATAGAGAAGCATTTGGGTGCCCTTGTAGATGGTAGATTAAATAACAGCATACAGTGTCAATCAGCTGCTTCTAAGGCCACCAGGATATTGTCATGCATTAAACAAGGCATGGACTCGCGGGGCAAGGATGTAATATTACCACTTTACAAAGCATTGGTGCGGCCTCATCTGGAATATGCAGTTCAGTTCTGGGCACCAGTCCATAGAAAGGATGTCTTGGAGCTGGAAAAAGGAGAGCAACAAAACTGATAAGGGTTTTAGTTATGATGAAAAATTAAAAGAATTACATTTATTTAGTATTGAGAAGAGACGTCTAAGGGGGACATGATTAACTTCCAAATATATAAATGGGCCATACAAAAATATGGTGAAAAACTGTTCCATGTAAAATGCCCTTAAAAGACAAGGGGGCACTGCCTCCGACTGGAGAAGAAAAAGTGGTTGGTACACAAAACTGTTGGTGGTCATCTGTCCCACATGAAGGATCGGCGGTGGTGGCAAATCTGGTATTAGGGGTTCCAGCTGAGCTTGTGATTTCTCCTCAGATTGAAGAGTCCCATCATTGGTCTCATGGGAACACCGAGCCTCTTCTGCGGCCTGGGCCTCCTCACTCCAGTCTTCGGGGGGCACTGCAGGAGTAGCTGGTCGCTTAAGGAGTTTCACCCCAGTAGCAAAGGGGCCTTGGAGGCTCTTCATGGGGGTATACTCCACGTAATCCCCTGCATGGAGATTGTGGCGGACAGGCGGAAGATACGGCCCTCTACAGAATGACGGTTTACGTATAATTCTTCCGCCGTTTCCTCATCGATGATAAAACCTACTCAACCAAATAATGGTACCCCTTCGGCGCTCCAGCTTGGGGTCACCGGACCGTGGGTGCTCCAAAACCTGCACAACCCACTCCTCTACCAACTTTTTGTATTCCCAGAGGGTCAGGGTATTCTGGGTGACAGCCTCAGGGACCATTGAATTTTGCCGAATGGAGTAGTCCTTCCGCGGCAGAGCGGGAACTCCTGCCGCCTCCGGCGTGTCAGCCAGCAGAGTGAACACCTCAGCGGGCACCTCAACCGACTTCTTAGGCTGCCGGACATATTGAGAGACGTAGATCTCCTCCGGTTCCTTCTCATAGGGGTCGGTGCCCCACACCATACCTCCCCAGTCAGGGCCTCGCTGTGTCGCCATCTTAATTGCCTGAGTTGCCTCGTCTTCCTCGCGCACTGGAGAAGGGGGCGGGGTTAACGGGGAGGAGTCTGCATCGCTAATGAATTTAATTCGTACGCAACAGCGTATAGAGTAACTTATACGTAGCAATAGCGTATAATTTATAGGACAAACTACGTAGCGAATGCGTACAAGACCGAAGCGAATCACCTAATATTCGGATTCGCTTCGCAGCTAAAAATACCCAAGATTTGATACGAATCAACGAATCGACAAATTGATTCGCTTATCTCTGCATAAGGCCTCATTCAGACGACATTATTGCGGACCCGCAAATATACAGGGGCCGCCCGGCGTGTGTTCCGAACACACGCCGTGCGGCCCCATTGAAAATGCCTATACTTGTCAGTGCGCACGGACAAGTATAGGACATGTTCTATCTTTTCTTGCTGAGCCGCGGCACGGAGCCGCGGCTCAGCAAGATAGCGTGCCGCCCGTAGAGGTGAACGGGCCCGCCCCTATTCCGCAAATTTGCGGAATAGGTGCGGACCCGTTCACACGGTCGTGTGAACGGGCCCTAAGACTATGAAATAAATTAAACATTTTAAAAGAATTATTGTAGCAATATACAATACAAAAATATTCACTTCTATAAAATAAAAAAATATATTGTTACTCTTTAATGTCCATTACATTTTCCTCTCTGGTAGCATCCCTTGCTGTTAGGCTACATTCACACTACCGTATGTGAATGGGGCCGTATCTATCCGCAAAATTGCGGATAGATACGGCCCCATTCACTTCTATGGGGCCGGGAGCCGCGGCTCCTATGAAGAATCCCTATAGTTGTCCGTGAGCACGGACAACTATCGGCATTTTCAATGCCGCCTGGCGTGTGTTCCGTGCGCACGGAACACATGCCGGGCAGCCCCATTGAAAATGCCTATAGCTGTCCGTGCGCACGGACAGCTATAGAGATTCTTTATAGCAGCCGCGCGGCTCCCGGCCCCATAGAAGTGAATGGGGCCGCATGTATCCGCAATTTTGCGGATACATACGGCCCCATTCATACGGTAGTGTGAATGGGGCCTTACTCATGTCTCAAAGGAAGCCTTCTCCTGCATTCAGAGGTGGACCTAAATGTTCAATAGCAGTGAAATGGTCAATACAGCTTACATTCAATAATCCCTACTTCTAAATTCATATAAATATATAGCTATATCTTTGTCTAGACAATGGAAAGGAAATTGAAGAGGAGGCAGCGTATACCATAGTGATATGCATTAAATCATATCATATGGAATCTCTGGGGCTGTATATGAAGGACTATTTCTATGCAGGAGAGGAAGACAAGAGCTGATTACAATGCACTCCTGGAAGATACAGGTATTTGATGGTAATGTATTGCAGTGATATAGTTGTTAATCTAATGGTGTGCATTATATCAGATATTTTATTTTTTTTAGATTTGTGGGATAACCCCTTGAACTAAATATGCCATAACAGAACCTTGGGAAATGGACTTTCTAAACCACAAAACCCCTTAAAGTATCTGTGCCCATTTATAACCTGACACACCATTGTGAAGGTACTGCTGTAGATCACACAGGTCACAAGTATTGTTAATATAACATCTATAAAATATTATATGTCACAAACCAGTGGGTGTGAACCCACCCACCCCTCGTGCCCTACCTCCTCTAAGAGCGTTGTCTAAGTGAACCTCTCAATCTTCACAATACACCTGATGGTGGGGATAGACTTTCCGAGTGGAACACCAGGTTTCTACCTCTTGAGGAGGGTTGGAACACGAGGCAGCTGGTCCAGGCAGACCAGGAGGTACCTGAGCAAGGCACCAGAGGTACAGAGTAGTCAGAAGGCCGAGTCGTTACCAGGAGCAACAATGCAGGACCAAAGGATGAGTCAGAGGAGAAGTCAGACAATGGGGCAGGGCAGGCAGCACAGGTACAAGTCAGGCAATCCGGGTTGACAACAAGAGTGTCAATGCAAGCAG
>ONZH01014701.1:0-32760 GCA_900303285.1 Rhinella marina
AAAATAATTTCACGGCTGTGAAGGCAAAATATTGTAACCAAAAAAAAATAAAATGCGGAGGGGGGCTAGCGGAATAGGACGTGGACGAGGACGGGGGCGCGGAAATGCTGTTGGGGGCCTTGTTGAAGCCAGTGGGGATACAATGCGTGCTGGTGAGGGTCAGCCAGGATCCCGCTCATCCAGAATCCCTGCCTTTATGGGACAGTTAAGCAGGGGGCGGGTTACACCGCTGTTGAGGCCTGAGCAGGTTGAACAGGTGGTGCAATGGATAGCCGATAGCGCTTCCACACAGTTGTCCACCAGCCAGTCATCCACACAGTCTCACTCTGACCCTCCTTCCTCCACACCTGGCCAACAGAGTCATCCCACCATTGACCCCTCCCAGGAGCTCTTTCGGTCCTTTTTCAGATGTGCCGGAAGAATCCCAGGAGCTAGCAGAGGAATTTGTTTGTAGTGATGCCCAAACACTTGAGTTTTCGCCATCTCCTGCTGATGTGGACCCTGAGCCAGCATCTGTTATCATGAGCGATGATGATGATGAGACGCAGTTGCCATCAAGGAGGCTGTTGAATGTCCAGTGGGCAGGAGGAGGAGCAGAGTGAGGAAGTTGAGGTGGTGGATGACGAAATGACCGACCCCACTTGGCCAGGGGTGATGTCCAGCGAGGAAGTAGTGGAGAGGTGGTGGTCTGCGCAGCACCGAAAAAGGCAGCAAGAGGCAGAGGGATGTCCACAGGCAGAGGATGTCCACAGGCAGAGGGATGTCCACAGGCAGAGGATGTCCACAGGCAGAGGACAGTCCAGACAGAGAAGTGAGGCCACAGCCAGCAGGGCCGAAGTTGTTCCCGGCAGCGGGCAGTCGCTGCGAAGCTCCCCCATCGAGGCCTCGTACTTCTGTGGTGTGGAGATTTTTTAATGTTTGTGCGGATGACAAACTGAGCACGGTTTGCACACTCTGCCACTCAAAACTGAGTAGGGGCTCTGAGAAGAGCAATCTGACCACCTCAGGCATGCGGCGTCACTTGGAAGTCAAGCACTGGGCTGAGTGGGAGAGAGCAAACGCAATAACAACCTGCGCCCGGTCTTGCTGCCACTGCCTCTTCCCCTGTGTTGTGTGCTGCCACTGTGCGTCCAGACCTCCAGCCAGGACACCTCCACATCTGCCTCTGCCTCGGCTACTTTGGGGCCTTCTCCTTCAGCCTCCCCTTCCCCCGCCTCTTCGCCTGCACCTTCACACTCCTCGTCCCAACAACTGTCCATCTCGCAGGCGTTCGACCGCAGGCGGAAGTACGCCTCGAGTCACCCCCAAGCCCAAGCCTTAAACTGCCACATCTCCAAACTGCTGGCCCTGGAGATGTTGCCGTTAGGCTTGTGGAGACGCAGGCCTTCCGCGACCTGATGGCGGCTGCCGCACCTCGCTATTCCGTCCCCAGCCGCCACTACTTTTCCCGGAGTGCCGTCCCCGCCCTGCACCAGCACGTGTCGCGTAACATCAGGCGGGCCCTGAGGTACGCAGTCAGCGCAAAGGTCCACTTGACCACCGACTCGTGGACAAGCGCTTGCGGCCAGGGACGATACATTTCTTTGACGGCACACTGGGTGAATGTTGTGGAAGCGGGGACAGGGTCGCAAACAGAGACGCCTACCTACCACCCCCGCCCAAGATTGCCAGCATGGGTTCTGATACACCCCCCTCCTCTTCCTCCTCCTCCTCCTCTGCCTTAACATCGCCCTCAGCGCTAGCTGGAAGCGTTGCAGCACTGGCGCGCGGGAGAGTCAGCAGGCGGTGCTTAAGCTCATCAGCTTGGGCGACAGGAAGCACAGCGCCCCAGAGGTGAGGGACGCCATATTGCAGCAGACGGAGATGTGGCTGTCGCCGCTGCAGCTAGGACCAGGCATGGTCGTGTGCGATAACGGCCGTAACCTGGTGGCGCTCTGGAGCTTGCCGAACTCAATCACGTACCATGCCTGGCCCACGTTTTTAATCTGGTAGTCCAAAAATTTCTAAGACTTACCCCAACCTGCAGAGCTACTGGTGAAAGTGCGGCGCTTGTGCGCTCACTTTCGGAAGTCAACTGTAGCTGCTGCTAGCTTAAAAAACTCCAGCAACGCCTCCATTTGCCTGAACATCGGCTGTTTGTGCGACCTGCCGACTCGCTGGAATTCCACCTATTCCATGTTGGCCAGGGTGTGTGAGCAGCAGAGAGCATTGATGGAGTACCAGATTATGAATCCACGCGTGCCTCCAACTCAGCTCCCTCAGTTTGCCAACCACGAGTGGCCATGGATGGCAGACATATGCGATGTACTGCGTATCTTTGAGGAGTCCACCAAGAAGGTCAGCAGCGAGGACGCTATAGTGAGCGTAACCATCCCGCTCCTATGCGTCCTTAAAGAATCACTCATCGCAATAAGGGAGAACGCATTGCACGCAGAGGAGACGGGGGTAGGAGGAGACGCAACGGAGCAACACAGTCAGACCACACTTTTGTCTGCTTCTCGGTGGCAGTTGCAGGAGGAGGAGGAGGATGAGGAGGAGGAGGACGACGTGGAGGTGGCTGTGGAAGAGGAGGAGGATGCTGGCGGCGAGGGTAGCAGTCAGGCTGTGTGCGTCCCATTGGTTCAGCGCGGATGGGGCGGAGAGGAGGCGGAAGAGGAAGAGGAGGAAATGGCAAGTGATCCTTCTGGTGGGGGCAGTGAGGGTCATGCCTATTCAGAGTCTGGCACACATGGCTGACTTCATGCTGGGCTGCTTTTCCCGGGACACACGTGTTGTCCGGATAGTGGAGAACAAACTGTACTGGGTCTTCGCAATCCTGGAACCCCCCGGTATAAAGATAACGTCTCTTCTTTTATTCCGGTAGAGGAGAGGACGAATCGATTGCTGGAATACCAGAGGGAACTCGTGCAGAACATGATGGAGATTTTCCCACCCACCATCGCTGGCGGCAGAGAGGAGAGGGTCTCCCAGAGTCCCACAACATCAATCAGGCCCACAGCCACCAGGGGAACACTCTCCAAGGTGTGGGACACGTCATGGCACCCCCTCGTGCAACTTCCATCACTGCGGGGCCCGCTATCAGCAGGAGGGACAAGTATCGGCGGATGTTGCGGGAGTACCTGGCAGGACCGTACCCCTGTCCTCCCCGATCCCTCGGCGTCCTACACTTACTGGGTCTCCAAGTTGGACACGTGGCTGGAACTGTCCCTGTACGCCTTGGAGGTGCTTGCCTGCCCTGCCGCCAGCGTGCTATCAGAAAGGGTGTTCAGCGCAGCCGGGGGCATTATAACCGATAAGCGCAGCCGCCAGCAACCGACAGTGCCGACAGGCTGACGCTAATCAAAATGAACAGCAAGTGGATTGACCCGGACTTTGCTTCTCCAACAGTGGAAAGCAGCCAAAAGTGAAGTGCCATCTGTATGAAGTGCCATTTCCTCCTCCACCTCCTCCTCCTCCTCCTTAACCGCCGTAGAATTGCTCCGTAAATAAGAAAAATTTATATATTTATGGCTCACCTCTTGGCCTCCACAAATTTAAGGTCTCACCTCTTGGCCTCCACAAAATGTTTAAGAGGTCTCACCTCTTGGGCCTCCACAAAATGTTTAAGAGGTCTCACCTCTTGGGCCTCCACAAAATGTTTAAGAGGTCTCACCTCTTGGGCCTCCACAAAATGTTTAAGAGGTCTCACCTCTTGGGCCTCCACAAAATGTTTAAGAGGTCTCACCTCTTGGGCCTCCACAAAATGTTTAAGAGGTCTCACCTCTTGGGCCTCCACAAAATTTTATCAAGGTCTCACCTCTTGGGCCTCCACAAAATGTTTAAGAGGTCTCACCTCTTGGGCCTCCACAAAATTTTTAAGAGGTCTCACCTCTTGGGCCTCCACAAAATGTTTAAGAGGTCTCACCTCTTGGGCCTCCACAAAATGTTTAAGAGGTCTCACCTCTTGGGCCTCCACAAAATTTTATCAAGGTCTCACCTCTTGGGCCTCCACAAAATTTTTAAGAGGTCTCACCTCTTGGGCCTCCACAAAATGTTTAGAGGTCTCACCTCTTGGGCCTCCACAAAATGTTTAAGAGGTCTCACCTCTTGGGCCTCCACAAAATGTTTAAGAGGTCTCACCTCTTGGGCCTCCACAAAATGTTTAAGAGGTCTCACCTCTTGGGCCTCCACAAAATGTTTAAGAGGTCTCACCTCTTGGGCCTCCACAAAATGTTTAAGGGTCTCACCTTTGGGCTCACAAAATTTTATCAAGGTCTCACCTCTTGGGCCTCCACAAAATTTTATCAAGGTCTCACCTCTTGGGCCTCCACAAAATTTTATCAAGTCTCACCTCTTGGGCCCTCCACAAAATTTTTAACAGGTCTCACCTCTTGGGCCTCCACAAATTTTTAACAGGTCTCACCTCTTGGGCCTCCACATAATTTTATCAAGGTCTCACCTCTTGGGCCTCCACAAAATTTTAACAGGTCTCACCTCTTGGGCCTCCACAAAATTTTATCAAGGTCTCACCTCTTGGGCCTCCACAAAATTTTATCAAGGTCTCACCTCTTGGGACCTCCACAAAATTTTATCAAGGTCTCACCTCTTGGGCCTCCACAAATTTATCAGTCTCCCTCTTGGGCCCACAAATTTTACAGGTCTCACCTCTTGGGCCTCCACAAAATTTTTAGCAGGTCTCACCTCTTGGGCCTCCACATAATTTTATCAAGGTCTCACTTCTTGGGCCTCCACAAAATTTTTAACAGGTCTCACCTCTTGGGCCTCCACAAAATTTTATCAAGGTCTCACCTCTTGGGCCTCCACAAAATTTTATCAAGGTCTCACCTCTTGGGCCTCCACAAAATTTTATCAAGGTCTCACCTCTTGGGCCTCCACAAAATTTTAACAGGTCTCACCTCTTGGGCCTCCACAAAATTTTTAACAGGTCTCACCTCTTGGGCCTCCACATAATTTTATCAAGGTCTCACCTCTTGGGCCTCCACAAAATTTTTAACAGGTCTCACCTCTTGGGCCTCCACAAAATTTTCCATGAGCCTCTGGCCAGCCCACGGCCTCTTCCTGCCTTTTCACACACACACACACAATGACAATTAGGGGTGGGGTCTATTTGCTTTCCCCTTTGCCTATGCCATCTGTGGTTGTCATAGGCAACGTGATTTTAAGGGGTGCAGAATTTTATCTTCTTTTTTTGTCTAGTTTGGCTTGGGGTCCATGGCAATGTAGAGGAAAGAAGGTTTCCTTGTATGGTCTCACTTTACAGAGAGGTTACATTGTCTTTGGAGTGTATTGTTGAGAGGCTGTGATAGTGGCGTAATAGTGCGACTTGGGCGCGTTATATGCACCCAGACATGCTTCCCCTGCTGTCCCAGTTGCATTCCAGCATTGTTGGCATCCTTTTCTGAGGTTTCAGGGTGGACTTGGTGACCTCCAAGTGGTCGAATTGAGATTTCCAAGTGGCGAGCATTTTTTTCCCATAGACTTTAATGGGATTCGATATTCGGTCGAATAGTTGAATTTCGCGGTCTATTCGAATCGAATTTCGAACTTTCGAATATTTCACTACTCGCTCATCTCTATTAAAGGGGCTTAAGATTTTTAATAATCTTCTCTCATTCCAACCTAATAAAATTTTTGGTGAATGGTAGCTTCTGTTTTTTGTACACCGAAGTGTCCTTTCTGCATGAAGAGTTGCTTTCTGTTTCTCCATAACTTGAGTAGATCTGGGTCTGCATTCTTTCTGCAGATTCTTTCTGGTGTTCTTCTGCTGGTGAAGAAATCTTATATGTGGCTCAAAACAAGTCCAAATAAGGCCTTTTGAAATGGACCAGATACTGAACACTGGACCTGGAGCAGTTTTCTTTGATTAAATAGCACAGCAGAGTTGTTAGCAGTTGAATAGAAAGATTCTTGCAAAGTTCAGATCTTGCCAGAGCATTCAGTGTGGTGCTTTTTGATGTTCCCAGTAAGCCGTATTTTAGCCAAGGCAGTCAGCTATTAGGTGCAGGAGCGTCCTTCTTTTATCTCCAAGTTTGTTGAGTTGCAAACACTGCAGTTACACATCGCTGTGTGGAGTTTCCTGCACAGAATTGGAAAACAAACAAGTGCACCCTGGCCGGGATCCGATGTAGTTTATTTAACAAGCTTAAAATTATACTAACAGAATTAAAACCGTGTGGTTATGCATAAAAAACATCTTAAAACACAATCAGTTTCGCCATCACAGCTTTCTCATATGCCCTGGAGAAAGCTCTGATGATAAAATTGGTTATAAGGTACCCTTATAAGATCTTGAAAAATAACTTGGAACATTTGAGGAACAGGGTGCATGGTCAAGGTTATACTGCTACTACTTAAAGGGAACCTGTCATCTCCAAAACACCCCCTGAACTAGAGTAAGAGGTGTATAGTGTAAGTGATGCTGAATCCGAATATGTAAGTTTTATTTTCATACTCGCTTCCATTCCGACGCTGTGCTCCCACAAACCTGCAGTAAAATGCACTCCGTGGACTCCGGTGCTCACTCACATAATGGAGAGGACTCAAAGAAGAGTCCTCTCAGTGCATTTTACTGCTGGTTTGTGGGAGCACAGCGTCGAAATGGAAGTGAGTATGAAGATAAAACTTACATATTCGGATTCAGCATCATTTACACTATACAATGCTTACTCTAGTTCAGGGGGGTTTCGTAGATGACAGGTTCCCTTTAAGTTCAGGAGACAAATTGGCACTTTACCTTGGGAAACGGTCATTAGACTTGCAGCTCGGACCAGAGGATGGGTTCTATTAGGATTTAAAAGTCTTGACCTTGGATTCCGAGAGCAGCTTGGCACCATAAGAGTGTTTCAGTATTGGGCTTCAGGATCACTGGTTGGTCACCTTTGATGCAAGCATGGCAAATCTTTCCTTTCTCATTAGCAAATTTCTGTTGTGCACTTAATACACGAATGGTGTGTTGTATCACCTTTTTGGAGGCAGGTGAAGCGGTAGACATGGACTTGTATAAAGCTTCAAGCATTTCGCTATGCCAGCTACAGCAACATTTTTGCCACTGTCTGTTGGCCATAGTGTACAGTAACTGAATCAGTAATGTATAAGTAAAGTAATAGATTAATTAGAATGGTGCAACAGAACTATATAAAAATGCCTATATATTACACCGTCTGTTGACAAGGAGTCTGATGCACCGTACATCTATGTATAATGGAACAGATTAATTATCAATGGCGCAGCAGATTAACTAGGTACATGTGCCTATATATTAGACCTGCTGTGGAGACTAAGTCTGATGCACAGTCAGTCTATGTATAACAGAACATATGAAGTATAAATGGCACAGCAGAGGAACAAGATACACAGGGCAATTACACAGAGCCTACACTGTCCCTGCAGTCTCCCTATGCTCTCCCTTCAGTGCCTCACAACTCTCTCTCTGATCTCCCTAAGCTGTCCCTATCCAATATTCTACAATTAAAATATTGCAAAAACCCTGTCCCTAGCACTTGCCATGTCTCTCCCTATGCTCAGTTCACAGTAAAATGGCGGAGACCGGGTTGGAATTAGGCTTTTTATAGGGTTGTGACATCACAGGGGATGGCTATCTGCTGATTGGCTGGCTGCTTATGGGCCAAATTGCGTTCCCGGCCTTCTTACTTTCATTTTGTAACACATGCAGACATCATTTTTAGGGAAAAAAAAACCTATTTGTTACCACAAAGCACAAGGAAATTCAGATTTGTGGTGAATTGAAGTTTTGCTGAAATTCGGATTGAATTCAATTCATTTCACTTCAAATCGCTCAACTCTAGTCTTAGGGTTCAGGCATTCACTGATCAAAACTTTTGATATGTCTATTTTTGAAAAGTTGGTGACTGTTTAATTTCAGTATCTTTTCAGAAAAAGTAATTCACTGAGCCATAGTTCAGAGCTGACCCCCTTTTATTGCATTATGTTAAGACATACCATGATAGTAATATACATTTATATATCTTTATACTTAGACATAAATATTTTATGCTTTCAATCCATAAAAAGGATTATTTATTAGAAGTGGCACAACTGTGTATCCAGAGTTAAATTTGAAAAATAAATCGGAGGAGAAGTACATTTTAATTTTCCTTACATAAACTAGAGTGAAGCTACCTACACACTGAACTGTGCCTAAGCAAACATAGTTTCCATGGTTACACTTGCCGCATTCTAAATGTAGTATATGATTTAATTAGCTGAAATGACTACATACAAAGCTGATGACAGCTGAGCTTGTAGGCTAGTGAAAAATCCTGTAAATAGAAGTAACCTTACTTGTAGAATTATATGGTATATCAAAGATTTCTAAGAGAAGACAGTAAAGGCCACTAAAAAAGACACCTATAATACATACAGTTGTCACAGGGGTTGGCGACGGGCGTGGTTTCCTAGTTTGCAGTGCGCTACTTACATACTATCTTACATTATTTGGAGTTTATTCCACACTTGAAGCAAACTTGAAGACTTCAAATGACTTAAAGACTATGCACACCTTCGGGGGTATTTCTTTTTTAGAATAATTGGATTGTATTCATTGTGGGCTAAAAATCATTTTGTCAGTTGGTCTTTATTAAAAAATATTCAGCCGTTCTGTCACAAAGGGTTAACTGTTTGTCTAGCTGTGTGAATAATAAACCTTATCTCTAAATTACTAAAAAGCCATAAACACTTATTTAAGCCACATTCTTATCAGTAAGATAAGAATTGAGCTATAATGAGTGTTTTGGAGGTCTGAGATAAGGAGCCGTCATCTGAACTTCCAGACGGAACAGAGCGAAAATTCACATCCTACTTCTAGAGGATGACAGAGACAGTGGTTCCAAATTTTTAATAAAGACCAATTGAAAAAAATGATTTTTAGCTCAAAATGAGTACAATGCAGTAATAACAATTGCCCCAAAGGTGTACATAGCCTTTAAAGGGGTTCTGAAAGAATGATGGGAAGGGAAGATTATTTACCTGCTTCCCGACGCCGACTCCCTTCTCCTTCTCCTCTAGGCCTTCCATGATCCACTGGGCTCTCTTGCTGTCAGCATCGGGTTTGACATTGCCACAAATAATCACCGACTGCAGTGGAGACCAGATCCCCTTTTGTCATATGACCATTTGTCATGATGTAAGGGGAGCCGGCCACTGATGCAGCCAGTGATTGGCTGTGGCAATATTAAACCAGTTGTTCATAGCAAGGAAGTCCAGCAGAGCATCACCGACCTGGAGGAGAAGGAATGGGGACCCAGTGCAGGGAAGCAGGTAAGAAAGCTTTCCTTTATAGGTCTGGCCCCCATTCTTGCACAACCTCATAAGGGGAAGATTCCTTTTTTTAACATGGGCTCTATAGTCAGTAAATGTAAAAACTATAATTTCTTTAATGTATTTGATATTTTTATACTGATATTTTATTTTTTCCCTGCACTTCAATCTTTGCAGTGCAGATAAAACTGTCAACATGCTGCACTTGATGGTTTTGGAAGTTTTATAATGAGAAGTAGATCATAAAAGAAAAGGAAGAATTAAAGGGCATCTGTCAGCAGATTTGTACCTATGACACTGGCTGACCTGTTACATGTGCACTTGGCAACTCAATACATCTGTGTTGGTTCCATGTTCATATGTGCCCGCATTGCTGAGAAAAATGATGTTTTGATATATGCAAATGAACCTGTAGGAGCAACGGGTGCATTGCTGCAACTGCCGCATCGTCTCCACTTTGACAAGGTGAAGCATGATTAACAAGGCGAAGCATGATGACATGATGACATTGGCCCTATCAATCAAAGTGGAGAGGGTACAGCAGTAGTAGAGAAAAAGGAGGCTCTAGGCGTAATGGTAACACGCCTGTTGTTCCTAGAGGTTCATTTGCATATATTAAAATTTATTTTTCCTCAACAATGTGGACACATATGAACATGGGACTAAAACAGATGCCTTTAGCTTCCAAGCACACATGTAACAGGTCAGCCAGTGTCATAGATGCAAATCTGCTGATAGATGCCCTTTAAGGATGACATAAATTCTCCTTTTTTTATTTACTGGTTTTGAATCCCAAAATTACATTAAAAAAAAAACTTAACTATGTGGTCATACCGTTACTGGCATTTTTTATGTCGAAAAGTACTTTGCATGCAAAGTGGTGAAAGTGTTGGTGGTGATATTAATTGAGAATTTGCATCACAATATAATATGCAAACTATATACACTCCTCAAAATTTTCAAGCACCTAGCTCCAATATGCGGCATGCTGTAGGGGCTTAAAAACCAGAATGAAAGCAAGGTTTTTTTGTCACATGAAACCTCAACAATCGTAAGAAGTCATGAGGGATGATTGTGCAATGACTCCTGTTCTTCAACGTGTCAATTATTGCCACTTGTCGCAAACTGAGAGGAACAGAATCCCTGAAAAGAGAGATGTTGGTTTATCACTCTGGCAGATCACTACGCGCCTAGATTGAGATATAAACAATGTTCAATGTTATGTGTCCCTTTTTATTGCTAACATTTCGGGGTTAATCTGTATAAAGCTATCCCCCTTCAGGAAAGAAGTCAGAAGCTTCCCTTCAGAGAGAAAGTCTTGTGTAGGGACCTAACTGGTGTTTTCCCGATCGAGACTCTGACTGATTTTGCTGAAAGGGCTTCCCAGCTGATATGTCGCTGTCAGATGATGTTAGCTGAATTAGTGATATAAGTACCTTCATTCTAGATGAAGTGTTGATGTAATTGTGTATTACGTTCTTTATCCTTTGTGTATAGATAAGTGCAAAAGATGACATTACATAGTAACATAGTAACAGTTTACAAGGCCGAAAAAAGACATATGTCCATCCAGTTCAGCCTTTTATCCTGCAAGTACAGTATATGCATATGCTACTTATTATATTTAATAAAATCATATTCCTTTGAAGTGTACCTGTAGTTTCAGTTAAGAGTCTCTCTTTGAAGCGTATCTGAGCCTGAATTATTTCTCTTATCAGCAAAACAGGTGCTCATCCATATGTGTTGCATCATATCTCTGAATCTAAAGTCAGATGATTCTCATTCAGTGCAATAGGACTGTAATATTCATGCAGCTCTTCATTCTAGCAATGACCTGTGTGAGATGTTAAAAATAAACCTTTCCTTTAAGGAGATTGTGTTACAGTACAAGTGCATGTGTAGTACCCCAGACCTGGGGGTACTACTATTGTACTGTAAATGTTTTGTGGTGCAATGCAATGTGATGCAATGTCATGTTGTACATTTTGTTAAACAGCAGATAGGATACAGTTGGCAGTGTTTGGCAACAGGAATAGGACTTACAGTACCATCCTATTCCTCCCCTCTTGGTAGGAGTGGGCCAGTCTGAATTCCTGCCAAGGGCAGGGTATAGCTAGTTAAAAATGTTAGAAAGAAGAGAGTAAGGAGTGAGAGAGCCTTGGATCCAGCTCCCAATACTCCGGGCCACAAGGACCTCAAAGTCAGCTCATCTAGAGGGACCACTACTACGGAGAGCCTGCAGGGTTCAGACAACAGAAGATCTGTAAATTACGGCATATTTTTTCAGCAGAGCGATCAAGCAATCAAGCTATACAGACTCTGTTGCAAGGTGAGGGGAAACACGTTAAGACACTACCACCACAGTTCAGGACAGGCATAGCTAGAAGCCTGCATCATAGAGTGGACACCTACAGCCACAAGTGCCAGAGTACAGCCATAGGGAAAGGAATCATTTAGCAAACCATCATATCCCATTATCTGGGAGGAGAAATTGCACATTGTATGAACTGCTTCTGGATGTGCTGCAGTTTTTTGCAATCAGTAAAGATGTTCTTTGTTCTATAATCTCTGCCTTTTTCCTTCACATCACTAATTCACTGCACATAAACCCCATGGAGTGACTGTCTGAGGAAGTACACCGTGACACAACACTTCTACTGTACATCCTATCCTCTGCACTGGCTGACCATGCTCACGGCACATGTTCCTAAACCTTCCCAAAATAAAACATGTACAATAGCAATACAATATACAATAGCAATACCACCTTCCCTCCCTCTATTAAAACCAGTCTACCAGGTTTAGTATGTATTAGTCCAGCTCTGTTAGAACCTCTTGCAGCAGAGGTGGACATTTAGTTAGTTATAATTATTCTTAAAATTGCTTTATTTTGATAAAAAAACTGATTTTCCTAATTGTAATTTAATATTTTTTTCTTTTCTTTGATTTAAATCCTCATCCCAGGGTAAATTTGCCAGCTATGTACACAGCCTGCTGTATCCCAAATGTATTCCTTGTGCAATGCCGCAAAATGAAGTGTCATCCATTGTCTGTAATATGAGCTGAAATTACATTTATTGTTCTTTATGAATTAAGGTTTTGATAATCAAACATGAGTATTCTTCCTGAGAGGTGCTATATTTAACCCAGCAGGAAGCATCAAAAGTAAATCAGAAAATCAAAATGATAATATAAACAAGTTAATACCTGCATCTAGTCAATTTCTGTTGTCCCCACTATGCAAATTATACAACAGTTACATAGTATAATACTAATAAGGTTTGTCAGATAATCAAAGATGACTTATTGTTAGGCCCATGGTCCCTGCCTGCAGCATTCCTGCTGTACCCTGTGGGCGTGGATGCCTCTGTACTCAACATGCCATCTGACATCCCAGCCTCTGGTGTTCTCTGAAAGCTGCCACCTCCATGCTGCTGCCCAGTGCTCCAGTCTCTGTCTTCTTAGGGCTTGTGTACACTCACCCCTGGCCTTTTTAAGGGACCAGCGCACATGCTTCCTAATCCTCCCCAGCTAATAGTTAGAGGTCCCTGAGTATTTAAGGAATCCTCTCCAGGCAGAGGGTGCCTGAGCTTTGCTGTTCCCTGTGACCAACAAAGAGCAGCAACTCTGGTATTATCCAGTGTTCCCATCTGTGTTCCTACCATGTGCCCATTGTGTCTGTGTACTCCTAACCTCACAGTTCAGCTTTCAGGTTAAGTTTGTGTTCAGTCTTGGTTCCTGCCTTGTTCCTGCATCACCGGCTACTCTGCCAACAAGCTCTCCTACTGTCTCCAGTTTAGCATTGCACATATCTGCAGTCCCTCTATGATAGACTTTCAGACATCCCGCCAAGTTGCCTATAGTCAAGTTCTGCCAAAAACCACATAATCAGTGACTGTACCTTGGTGTGGTTTTTCTGTGTTTTCTGTGCTTAGAGCTAATAGTGCTTGCACCAGAGTCCCTGAACCCAGTGGGTCAGCTAACAAGTATTCTAACTATTGGGACTACTGGGACTATTCCAAGAGGTAGCTGTCTGGTTGCTCCCCTGCAGCGAAGTCCAGATCCCTGTGGAGGGGATAAAGATTGAATACCAGGGGAGTACCAAAATAACGCCCAAAGTCAAACCAGCTAGTTGGCAATATTGGTCCACATTAACTGAGCTGTAACACTTATCATGTGTATGTATTGTATTACAGATATTTGTTAGTTTAGTTTCTCGTTATGGAGCAATACCTTACACAACAAATAAGGTGCAACCCCACCTCTCCTCCCCAGGTATCCAAATCTCATAACCACATATGAACACACTATGGCATTGTGCACATTTATTTTTGCACCTTCCATACATTTATGTGGTGAACACAAATACCTTGTCCTTTACAAACAACAGGGACCTAGGAATCCCTAGTTCTCAGGATTGCAGTGGTAAAACCACTACCAGTTTTATAGCATGCCTAAGAGATATGTAATAATGCGTAAAGGGGTTCTTTGATTTGAACGATCCCTACATGTTAGAAGGAGCTCCAAAAATAAGCTGACCACAAAATATCCCACTACTAGAACCCCAGCAATCAGCTGCAATCTGTAGGAAACCGGTTCAGCTTCATTGCAGCACCTCCAAAGGGGAGATTAAACATTACACAATGCCAGGGGCGTTCAACAATTCAAGTCAGGGGCTTGAGGTCCTTGCTAGCAAGTGCTACAATGTGTCAGGAAAAAGGATGTGACTACAGTATGTATCTTACTGTGTACAGTATTGCTAGAAAATTGACCTAGCACTTTTTGTCCTCTAGAACTTTTCAATGATTAATTTGCTTTTAATTAATTCACAAGATGAACCAGAGCTAAATATTGAGAAAGTAAATCTCCAGTCAGTACCTCTGCAAGCAATATTTCAACCTTTTTTTTTCTTATGCTTGACCAACCATTTAGGACAGAAGAGGTTTAGTAACCAAAAATTCACCATGTCCGGGATGAATTATTCCTTGGAATTCATTCATTCATTATTGGGTAGGTTAATATTTAGGTCATGCTGATTTCACATAAAAAAAGAATTACAAACTATTAAAAATTGCTCACTGTACTAAGTAAGGCTGAATTCACATAACAGTGAAAAAGAGTCATTTGACCAACGTTTTTTTAAAGGCCGTCACACAGTCTACGGGCATATTTACATGGCCATTTTTTTAAAGTCCAGTGAAAAATGGCCTTTTTCATGGATTGACAGCCCCTATACAATTGAAGCGGGTTATTTTGTGCCGTTTCTTAAATGATCATGCTTATATCACATGTACAAATTCTGGATTGGACCACTATTAATGGGGTATAAAATGGTGATCTGAGGAATTTTTCGTTATGTGGAAGTTTTCTAATTCCTTTCTTGCAAAATATCTCTAAGAATTCAGACTAGTGTCTAGCATGTTCAAACTTAGGCTTCGCTCACATTTCCTTGACATCTGTGAAAAAATCAGTCTGTGTTTCATCCGGGAAGTTGTCCGTGAACAATCCATATTTGGTCCATGTGTCTGTTTTTTACCCCCCATGTGGGATCCGTATTCTACCAACATTGCACAGCTGAAAATTAATTTCCAAAGCATCTCCAATCAGTGGTCATTGAAAAACAGACCAAAACACTCCCTGTATTTTACTTTCTATTCTGGTTGTTAACTTCCTCCCTTGTTGGACTTTGAGCACTGCAAACAGTCTCACTTAACTTTCTCGGTCACATCACAGTGACCGGAGAGGGAAGATGATGAGTGACTCAATCACAGCATCAAACAGCATCACACATTAATGCAATGTTCTTCTGTGGGCTTCTTTATCTAGGTCTATCAATCTAACAAAAGAACTATCATACTCTTATCCCAATTCTACACCGACTATTAATAATGAGAATTACCCCACAGATAGCATCTTCCCCTCACAGTAACAGTAAACTAACAATGAATTACCTATTTGTTTAGAAGGTCTTATCATTTGTGCCAACCACTACAAAAGAACAATTTATTGTATTTAATTTTGATAGTGTACTGAGTACTGCCAAAATGAAAAAGAAAAAACAGCCAACATTCTTATAAAATTTTCTATGAATATTGAGGAGATAGAAGTGTTCCCTTAAAGGAAAATCATTTTGTAATATTCTTTTGAAAAGTCTAAAAGCTGAGTAAGGTCTCACGCATATGACTGTATCCTTTTTGCGCTTCACAAAATGAGGATCCACAAAATACGGATGTCGTCCATGTGCCATCAGCATTTTTTTGTAGATCTAGACTAGACTGAAAACCGACCAAAAATTGTGATGTCAGTGGATGCAGAGTTTTCCAAAGCGGAGCCTCACATGACCATGTTCCAGAGCATTCGATCAAAGCAACTTCAAGATGATAAGGATATTGCAAACTTTCTTCTGCAGGCAAAATATGGTTAATTAAGGTGAGTTACTGGATTGTGGAAAACTTCTCTGAGTAACATGTTATCGTTTGTGACATAACACATAACAGATACAAATTGTCATATTTATTTGTTACTAGCAGAAAGACCCCGCTTCGCCTGGGTATATTTCATCTATTTCATTTAATGTTTCTGTGTATCGTTGCAGAGAGAAAGTCAATGCAGCTAACAGAAGTTGATTTTTACCTTCATTTTTTCAATCCCCATTGGCTGCGGAGTGGGAGGGGGCATGATCTGACCTGGTCGGGGGGCATGGTTGGGGTTGCTTTTAAGTCCTTCTTTTCAGGGTGGCCTGAATTATAGGTCAATGCCATGGTAATTTGAGAAAACACAGTGGGTAGCAGTGAAAGAAAACATTGCTTCGCACGGGTATATTTAATCTATTTCTTTTAATGTTTCTGAGTGTCGTTGCAGAAAGAAAGTCATCTTCCCTCCCACCCCTGCAGCTGACAGACGTTAATTTTTACCTTTAATTTTTCAATCTCTATTGGCTGTGGAGTGGGAGGGATCGTGGCCTGACTGAGTCAGGGAGGGGGTGTGGCCTGATTGAGTCGGGGCGTGATGTAGCGAGATATGGGGCAGGGGTTTTAAGTCCTTCTTTTGAGGGTGGCCAGAATTACAGGTCGATGCCATGGTAATTTATGAGGACACGCAATGGGTAGCAGTGGAAGAAAACATCTTTTATTACTACTGTACAGTAGGGCTGGGCGATTAATCGAATTAATTCGATTAATTCGCCCATTGCAAGCCTCACAATTTTATTTTTTAGGAAAATCGTGAATTCGATTTTCCTAAAAATGGCGCCCGACATATAAAATAAAAAAAATCTCTCACCTGTCCTGCTCCGCGGCTCCGCGGCTCCGCGGCTCCGCTCCGGTGTCCGGCGCTCCTCTTTTTTTCCGGGTCTGCGCTGCACTGTCCTGACCTCGTACAGCGTCAGGACGTAGTGCGCGCACTCTGACCTGACGCTGCACGCAGTCAGGTGACAGTGCAGCGCCGGGAGAAGAAGAGGGGCGCTGGACGTGGAGCGGAGCCGCAGCGGAGGACAGGTGAGAGATATTTTTTTAAATTATTATTTTGGTGGCTGATCGGAGGTCTGAAGGGGGCACTTTGGGCTGCTCTGAGGCCTGGAGGGGGCACTTTGGGCTGCTCTGAGGCCTGGAGGGGGCACTTTGGGCTACTCTGAGGCCTGGAGGGGGCACTTTGGGCTGCTCTGAGGCCTGGAGGGGGCACTTTGGGCTGATCTGAGGCCTGGAGGGGGCACTTTGGGCTGCTCTGAGGTCTGGAGGGGGCACTTTGGGCCGCTCTGAGGTCTGGATGGGGCACTTTGGGCTGCTCTGAGGTCTGATGGGGCACTTTGGGCTGCTCTGAGGTCTGATGGGGCACAGTGGGGCTACTTGAGGTCTGATAAGGGCACAGTGGGCTAATCTGAGGTCTGATAAGGGCACCAGTGTGCTAATCTGAGTCTGAGGTCTGGAGGGGGCACTTTGGCTGCTCTGAGGTCTGGAGGGGGCACTTTGGGCTGCTCTGAGTCTGAGGTCTGGAGGGGGCACTTTGGGCTGCTCTGAGGCCTGGAGGGGGCACTTTGGGCTGCTCTGAGGTCTGGAGGGGCACTTTGGGCTGCTCTGAGGTCTGGAGGGGGCACTTTGGGCTAATCTGAGGTCTGGGGCACAGTGGGCTGATGTGGGGTCTGATGGGGCACAATGGGCTGATGTGGGGTCTGATGGGGCACAATGGGCTGATCTGAGGTCTTATGGGGGCACACAGTCATTTTCTGATGACAAGTACGCTTTAAAAGGTTAGGAATAGTGAGGAAGATCGCTTTAGTGAACTGAACTCATTCATGTTTCATCTATAGGCTTACATACTGAATACACTATCCCATCCTCAAATTATAAAATGGCAATGGCAACAAACGATTCAATCACAGTTGAAGATGATGATGAGAATACTGTGGAAGAGGAGCTCATTCCTAAAAAAAGGCAATATCACTTCAGTGATTTGGACATGGTTTGGATATTTGAGAACGGATATCGACCAATCCACTGTCATATGTAAAATATGTAGAGGAAAGGTTGCAACAAAAGGCAGCAGCACTACAAATCTTTTTCAGCACCTAAGACAAAAACATCTACGAGAATGGGAGGAAAGTGTCACGCTGCGAAGTTCTGAAAGGACAAGCTGTAGCCCATCCCCCAAAGCACAAAAACAGACAACATTAGTTGAATCGTTTTCTAACTGTACCCCATATGAGAAAAAGGGGCCTAGATGGCAGACAATTACAGATGCTGTAACATTTTATATTGCAAAGGACATGGTTACAGTATACACTGTAGAGAAAAATGGGTTCAAAAAGATGCTTCGTACTTTGGATCCAAAATACCAGCTGCCAAGCTGCAAATACTTTTCTGATGTAGCTATTCCACATTTATACAACATAACCAGAGAATGTGTTGCATTAACCCCTTCACCCCCGGAGCCTTTTTCGGTTCTGCATTTTCGTTTTGCGCTCCCTGCCTTCAAACAGCCATAACTCTTTTATTTTTCTGTTCACATAGCTGTATGAGGGCTTGTTTTTTGCGGGACAAGTTGTACTTTCCAACGCCACCATTTAATATTGCATACGGTGTAGTGGGAAGCGGGAAAAAAATTCCAAACCGGGTGAAATTGCAAAGAAAACGCTATTCCGCTACAGTTCTACGGGTTTCTTATTTACAGTGTTCGATGTGCATTAAAACTGATCCGTTACTTTCATTCTACTGGTCAGTATGAATCCGGCAATACCTAATATGTATAGTTTTTCCTGCGTTTTCATAGTGATAAAATAATTAGAAAGTTGCCCTTTTTTTTTTTTTTTTTCCTTGTCATATCTTGACCCCTATAACTTTTTGGTATTTATGTGTACAGAGCTGTATGGGGGCTCATTTTTTGCGGGACGATCTGAAGTTTTTATTGATACCATTCTGGGGTGTTTATGACTTTTTGATCACTTTTTATTTAATTTTTTTTAGAAAAAAAAAGCGACAAAAAACGGCAAATTGCCATTTGGACGCTTTTTTCCGCCACACAATTCGCCGTATTGGAATTTTTTTTTTTATATTTTAAAAGTACGGGCGTTTTCGGTCACGGTGATACCCATGATGTCTATATTTATTGTTATTTAGGTATTTATTTTTTACTTATACGGAAAGGGGGGTGATTTGAACTTTTACATCTTTTTTATTTTTTATATATTTTTTAACATTTTTTTTTAATTTTTTTTTTTACTATTAGAAAGCTCAAATTTGGGCTTATATATTGTGGCTTTTTTTTTTCTTTATGAGCAATTATGGATTTTATAGACTCAGAAATCCATGAGTTGCTCATTTCTTATCCTGGCCTGCCATCTAGTGGCCAGAATAAGAATTGCACTTTGAAAACTGTAATCCTCTCCAGCGAGGATTATAGTTTTCATATGGTGTACAGACACCCCGATTGGCCACACGGGGTGTCTGTACACCACCCGGAAGCGAACGCTTCCGGGTTTAGACGCAACTAGATGCTGTGATCACCCCGGAAGACGCCGCCGACACAGTAGGTAGCGGCAAGTCTCTGCTGTTAGAAACAGCAGAGACTTGCCGGCCATGACGCCTGCCGCACCCGCGAGCGGGCGCCATGTGCCCGCATCGCCCCAGCGCCGTACATGTACGGCGCTGGGCGTGAAGGGGTTAAAGCTGCAAAGTGCAAGATTCTATTCAACGACAACAGATCTATGGTCCAGCAGGACCATGCAACCATACCTAAGCTTGACTGTGCATTTTCTTGATGATAATTGGGAGCTGAAAAGTATCTGTCTCCAGACAACATACTTCCCCAATGATCACACTGGCGAGATTATAGCTCAAGGGTTAAAAGAATCACTTGCCTCTTGGAAGCTTAAAGAAGACTTGCAAGTCTGCATGACAACAGACAGTGGGACCAATATGATTAAAGCCTTGCGGCAGAATAAATAGACTAACCTCCAGTGCTTTGGGGACAGACTGCACAATGCTATTGGTAAGTATCATGAAAACATTTGTTTTGGAGTCTGTGCTTTTGGGGAAAAATCAATTGGCGCATATTTCTCAATCTGCCAGAAACCGCAACGATCTAGTTTTGCCCATAGCAATCAATCAGAGCTAAGCTTTCATATGTTAATAAGCCCCTCTGCTAATATGAAAGCTGAGCTCTAATTGGTTGCTGTGGGCAAAACTGGACAGTTTTGGTTCCAGGCAGATTGAGAAATCTGGCCCAATGTAAACTCTATTTAACTTTTTTCTCATATTTTTTTTATTATAGAGAATAGTATGAAAGATGCATGGATTGACCGGGCTGTTGGAGTGTGCAAGAAAGTGGTCAGTGCCTACTCTTTTAGCTGGAAGAAAAGAAGAGAGATGGCCACAGTCCAGAATAAGCTCAGATTACCTGCTCACCAGCTTATCACAGAGACACCAACCAGGTGGGGCTCAAGACAACTAATGATAGAACGGGTGCTGGAACAAGAGAAGGCCATTGCACGTACCCTTAGTTCTGAAAAAAAAAGCAGGCACCTGGTGCCATCTTGGCAAGATATTGATGTTCTGGAGTCGGTGAACAAAGCAATAAGTCCACTTAAAGAGTTCACAGATGCGCTGTCAGCTGAATCATATGTCACAGTCTCCTACCTCAAACCTGTGCTCCACCTCTTTAACAACAGTCTTCTTCAACCAAAGGAAGATGACACCGAGCTCACTAAACAGATAAAAAGCTCAATTTTAGAGTACCTGAACAAAAAATACAGTGACCCTGATGTAGATGACCTCCTGAATATTGCCACATTGATGGACCCCCGATTTAAGACAACTTATATACCAGATGAGAAAGTCAACGAAATCAAAAGAAGGGCTGTTAAAGAGACTGCATCTCTGCTGATGGAGGAAAGCATGATTCAACCTGAAAATGTACAAGAAGCTGTACAGCCTGAAGAGTTTGAACCTCAGCCCAAAAAAAGAACATTGGCAAGCTTCCTAAAAAGGCCACTGTCCTCAACATCGCAGTCACAGGTGGAGAAAATTGAAATTGAGATTTCATCCTACTTGTTGGCCACTTATAGAGATCCAGACACAGACCCACTTGCCTGGTGGAAGCTACATGAAGTGAACTTTCCCAGACTAAGTCACCTGGCAAAGAAGTACTTGTCCATTCCTGCTACAAGTGCATCTTCTGAAAGGGTGTTCAGTATAGGTGGGAACATTGTTACATGCTATCGGGCATGCCTCAAGCCAGAGACGGTAGACAGGCTAGTGTTCCTCTCAAGAAACTTGTAACTTGTCCATCCTAGTTTTTTTTGTGTATGAGAAATGGAGGGAGATTCACCAAGCTGTCCTTGAGTAAGAATGTCCTCTGTTGCCCATAGCAACCAATCACAGCTCAGCTTTAAAATATTCATGAGCTCAGATAAAATGATTGATTGCTATGGGCAACAGAGGATATTCTTAGGCCTCATGCACACATTCCGTCATGGGATCCGTGATCATGGGCTGCGGGGACACACACCCACAGCCTCTGATCACGGATCCTATATCCTACAATGGCCATCCGTCATGACGGCCGAAAATTGGACTTGTCCTATCCCCCGCCGTCCTGACGGATGGCAATACTAGAGATAGGATCTGCTATTTGATACTCCGTGATCACGAAATGTGTGCATGAGTCCTTACTCAAGGACAGCTTGGTGAATCTCCATCACTTTTTTGTTTTTGTTTTAAGTGAACTGCTCATTGTAAAAGTCATTGATGACTTTGTAGATAGACTTTGATGTTGTATTCTTTTGTTCAATAGCATGGCAGATCAGCAGCACTATACCATATTGGTTTAAGTTTTAGTTTTATTAACACTGGTCAATATTTGAAGGGCAGTCAGAAAGTAAAGTGTTAAAGAGGAACTCCAGTTCTAATGGTTTATCTAGCAGGGAAGTTATACAAATAAAAAAGCATGCAATGCATCTATACTTACCTGTCCCCGTTTCCTGATGCGACCATGTGACATTCCGGATACAGCAGTGCTGTGCGGAAATTCGAGTTGCCATGACTTAGATGACATCACTGCCCAGATAGTTACTGAACACAGTAAAGTCAGTAACTGGCTGGGCTAGGCAGTGATGCAGTTTAAGTCACGGCAACCCAAAAGTCCTGCTTAGTACTGCTGTATCCGGCTGTCACAGTGTCATCAGGGAGCGTGGGGCCCCTCTCATTCCTCGCCCACACCATGCCCACTTTTTTAGACCTGGCATCAGTGGAGAGTAGTCGCACATTGCAGTGCAATGGCCCTAATTTGGCATTTTTCAGCTTGATAAATAACCCCCATATTTCAGCTGTGCACTAGACCTATTACGTGCGCAGTTTACTTTGAACTGTAATTCAAACTAAACTTCACAGAAATCTCAATCAGTTTTTATTTCTTGCAAAAATGTAACCAGTTCTTTTCATGAGCCGTCTGGGTTTGTTATTGGTACTTGGTAGATGGCCAGTTTGTGTTTCATGACTCACTTGTCAAGAGGAAATGCCAAAATGTATCACATATGCCATTTATTTTTTTGTTTGTACCTTACATTTGCCGGTAGCAGTAGACCCTCTGTATCGTGACTGCAAAAATTGGATTGTTGCAGGATTAGAAAACTTTCAAAACAAATGTTCGCCTACAGTACGAGAATATCTCCTGTTGTCCACTGCGCTGATGTCTGCTCTTAAAGGGAATGTGTCATCAGAAAATGACCTATTGTTTTATCAAATTTTTAAAATAAGCATATTTTAACCCTTTCACAACTGCAATCTGTATATCTATGTGCTAACTGCTATAAGTAAAAAAAATACAAATAAAAGAGAAAAATGTATAAAGATTAGTGTTGAGTGAACACGTTCGGCCGAATATACTATTCGGCCGAACATGGCGGCGCTTGGGACCACGCAGTGTTCGGCTGTTTGCTACTGGGATTACACTGATTGGATGGCCGGGAACGCGTCATCAGGTGCTATAAAGTACCCGGTGACATGTGACCGGCTCATACCGAGCCAGAGACAGCTGCTGCAAGGAGGGACAGATAGTGTAGGAAGAGAAGAACTCTAGGCAGGGATAGTATTTGTTCTAAAAAGACCCCAAAGCCCTTTTAAGGGCTATTCTATCTTGCTGGAAAACAGTTTTTATTTTATTTTGGGGGTGTTAAAAATAGCGCTAGGTGGCCTGCTATTAACACCACCTGTGCAGCTGCTGCATGCTGTATTACTCTCTGTATACTATATACCTGACATCCTTTGCTATTATCTCTGCTGTTAAGCCCGCAGTACCTCTTTTGCGTCTTGCTGTATAATATTTGCGCAAGGAGGGACTTATAGTGTAGGGATAGGATTTGGCTAGGCAGGGCTAGTAGTCCTGTTTAAAAGACACAAAAGTCCATTGTTAAATCTGGCTGCATTTTTTTTTCTTTTGGGGCAAAAAGAACTCAAGTGTGCCTGACACTACCACTACGTGCACAGCGTGTGTATTAGAACCTTTCAAAAGTCTATATACCTGACATCCGTTGGTATTTTTTCTACCGTTAATTTAGGCCGCAGTTTCTCATTTGCGTCTGCTATATAAAATTTGCGCAAGGAGGGACTTATACTGTAGGGATAAGATTTGGCTAGGTAGGGCTAGTAGTTCTGTTCAAAAGACACAAAAGTCCATTGTTAAATCTGGCTGCATTTTTTTTTCTTTTGGGGCAAAAAGAATGCAAGTGTGCCTGACACTACCACTACGTGCACAGCGTGTATATTAGAACCTTTCAAAAGTCTATATACCTGACATCCGTTGGTATTTTTTCTACCGTTAATTTAGACTGCAGTTCCTCATTTGCGTCTGCTGTATAACATTTTCGCAAGGAGGGACATATTGTTATATTTGGCTGCAATATATTATTTTTGTGGTGGGTTAAAAATTGCGCAAGGTTGCCTGACCTTAACACCACCTTTTCAGCGTCTGCTGTCTAACATTTGTGTAACCCAAATAAGAGAAATCCGGTGGATTTTTTTCTGCAGCTATTGAAGGTGACATTACTAATGTCGCCGTGATTAGCGGCAGAAAGAAACGCAATAAATGTCAGGTACATAGGAGAAACATACATTGTCCTGCACATGTAATGTCACCGTGATTAGCGGCAGAAAGAAACGCAATAAATGTCTGGTACATAAGAAAAACATACATTGTCCTGCACATGTAATGTCACCATGATTAGCGGCAGAAAGAAACGCAATAAATGTCAGGTATATAGGAGAAACATACATTGTCCTGCACACGCTGCATAGCTGGTGTTAAGATTAGGCAAACTTGTGAAAATTTTGACCATCAAGAATAACAATATTGCAGCCAGATATAACAAAAGTCCTTAAAAGGACTTTGGGGTCTTTTCAACATACAGAGGTTAGGATACAGGATATACTGCTCTTACTGTAAAGAATCCTCTTCTATGTTTGTGTAGAAACCTTCTTTACTCCAGACGCAGAGAATGTCCCCTCGTCACAGTCACAGTCCTGGGGATAAATATATGATGGGAGAGATCTCTGTACTAACCGCTAAAGTGTTTATGCATAGTTATTAGATCTCCCCTCAGTTGTGTCTAAAATAAATAACCCAAATTTTGACAATTGTTCTGGGTATGATTCCACTTATTCCAGTTATTACTTTAGTTGCTGTTCTCTGAACCCTTTCCAGCTCTGCTATGTGTGCCTTGTTCACAGGAGCCCAGAGCTATACACAGTACTTCATGTGAGGTCTGACTAGTGCTTTGTAAAGTGACAGGACTATGTTCTCATCACATGTATCTGTGCCCCTTTTGATGCACTCCATAATCTTATTGGCCTTGGCAGCAGCTGTCTGACACTGGTTTCTACAGTTTAGTTTGCTGTCAACTAAAATTCCTAAGTCCGTTGCCATGGAAGTGTTACCCAGTGTTTTACAATTTAGAATGTATTATTACTTCCCATGTGCATAAACTTACATTTGTCAGTGTTTAACCTCATGTGCTACTTCTTTGCCCAAGCCTCCAATCTATCCAGATTCATCTGTAGTAGTATACTGTCCTCTTCTGTGTTAATTACTTTACACAGTTTAGTGTCATGTGCAAAAATGATATTTTACTGTGCAAGCCTTCTACCAGATCATTCATAAAAAAATATAATGAAGAGAATAGTGGCCAATACTGACCCCTGTGGTACCCCACTAGTGAAAGTGACCCAATCTGAGTATGTACCATTAATAACCACCCTCTGTTTTCTATCACTGAGCCAGTTACTTACCCACATACAGACATTTTCTCTCAGTCTAAGCATTTTAAGTACTAAACTTTTAAGTGGTACAGTATCAAATGCTTTGTAGAAGTCAAAATATATGACATCTATTGACTCACCCCAGTCAAGTCTAGAACTTACCGTATTTTTCGCTTTATAAGACACACTTTTTTCCCCCCAAAGTGAAATACTAGTGAATACTAGTGAGCGCTTCCATTGTGAAGCGCTCACTAGTATGTAGTAGGTGCCGGGACCCCCATCAGACCTCAGATCAGCTCACCCAGCCCCATAAGGATAAAATAAAAAATTATCTCACCTCTCCTGCGCCGCGGCTCCGCTCCGGGTCCGGCGCTCCTCTGTCTTCTTCTGTCAGCGCTGCACTGTCACCTGACTACGTGCAGCATCAGGTCATAGTGCGCGCACTATGTCCTGACGCTGTACGCGATTAGGACAGTGCAGTGCTGACAGAAGAAGAAAGAGGAGCGTCGGACCCGGAGCGGAGCCGCAGTGCAGGAGAGGTGAGAGACTTTTTTATTTTATCCTTATGGGGCTGATCTGAGGTCTGATGGGGCAGAGTGGGCTGCTATTGGGGGCACAGTGGGCTGATTAGGGGCTGAAGGGCTAATCTGAGGTCTGATGGGGGCACAGTGGGCTGATATGGGGGCATAGTGGGCTGATATGAGGTCTGATGGAGGCAGAGTGGGCTGATATGGGGGCACAGTGGGGTGATATGGGGTTGATGGGGGCAGAGTGGGCTGATATGGGGGCAATAGTGGGCTGATCTGAGGTCTGATGGGGGCAAAGTGGGCTGATATGGGGGCACAGTGGGCTGATATGGGGGCGCAGTGGGGTGATATGGGGCCTGATGGGGGCAGAGTGAGCTGGTCTGAGGTCTGATGGGGGCAAAGTGGGCTGATATGGGGGCACAGTGGGCTGATATGGGGGTACAGTGGGGTGATATGGGGCCTGATGGGGACAGAGTGAGCTGATCTGAGGTCTGATGGGGGCACAGTGAGCTGATATGGGGGCTGGTGGGGGGTCTGACATGGAGGGCTGATGGGGTTCTGAAATGGAGGGCTGATATGGGGATCTGATGTGATGTCCTGAAATTTATGGGGGGTCTGATATGAGGTGTGATGAAAAATATTTTTTTCTTATTTTTCTACTCTAAAATCTGGGGTGCATCTTATAATCAGGTGCGTCTTATAAAGCGAAAAATACTGTACCTCCTCATAAAAACTGATTAAGTTAGTTTGACCGACCCCTCATGAAGCCATACTGATATATTGTTATTTGCTTATTTTAATTAGATGCTCCAAGATAGCATCTCTTAGAAAACTTTGAAAGAGTTTACCCACAACAAATGTTATACTTGCTGGCCTATAGTTTCCGGGCTCTGTATTTAACCCCTTTTTTAATATTTGCACTACATTTGCTAAACAACAATCCTATGGAACACTCCCTGTCCTTATAGTATCAAATATCAGAACTCTTTTACTGTCTATTACATTACTTCATTATCTTAGGATACAGGGTGTATGCCGTCTGGCCCAGGTGATTTGTCTATTTTAATCTTTTTAAGATGCCACTGCACTTCTTCCTGGATTAGACAGGCTACTTTTAATGGGGAATTTACTTTTACACTTTTCATTTAATCTAACAGTTTATTTTCTTTAGTGACTACAGAGAAGAAAAAAATATTTAATAGATTTGCTTTCTCCTCATTGCTCTCTACAACTCCACCCTCATCACTCTGTATAGGGCCAACCCTTTCATGTTAACATTTTTCTACCAATTATATAATTGAAGAACATTTTAAGGTTAGTTTTACTCTCTTTGGCAATGAGTCTCTCAGGAGCTTGTCTGCTTTTACCTGTCTTTTATATATTCAATTTTTTCCTTAAAGTTTTCACTGCTTTCTTGCTACCTTCTTCTTTTAGTAAATTCTGTGTTTCTAAAATGGGATCGCTTCTTGAGGGTTTCTTTTTTTAGTTAACCTCAGAGCCTCAGAAGTTGACAGCCAGTGTTATATAAGCTAAAATAGGCCTCAAATGCACATGGTTTTCTTTCTATTCTGAATCCTGCAGTGCGCCCAAAATGAAGTTTATGACAACATACGGGCTGTATTCAGGAAAAAAACAGGTAACAAATTCTCCTATTCTCATTTTCATAGCCAAATATTTTTAAACTCTATGAAATATCTGTTGGGTCAAAGCACTCACTACAACCCTCAATAAATTCCTTGAGTGGTGTACTTTCCAAAATTGGTTGACTTTTAGGGGATTTCCACTGTAGGAGTACCTGAAGGTCTTTTCAAATTCAACATGGCACCCGAAAACCATTCCAACAAAATCTGCCCTCCGGTGATCCTTCCATTCTGAGCCTTGCAGTGGTTTATGACTACCTATGGGGTGTTGCTGTGTTCAGTAGAAAAAGGGTAATAAATTGTGCTTTTTTTCCTGTTATGATTTTAAAAATGAAATATTTGGGGCTTATGCTAAATTTTGTATGTGCATCTACATTGGATGCATTATTCACAGCAGGTTTTTTTTAAAATTCTATGAAACAACTATGGAACACTTAAAGGTTTAGAAAAGTTTGTAAAATTAGTTTTGAATGATTCTGGGTCAGAGTTTTCTGTGTAGGAGAGCAGCTACCTCGCTGCAATCTCTTGAAATTTGTAAAGTGGGATAATTTATGGTTGCTTTCTATTATTTAAGCCCCTCAAAGTTACTTAAAGGAGTTGTCCACAAAAAATATTCTACACTTTAGCGCCTGGATATGAATACTTTGGTAATTGCATGTAATTAAAAAAATTGTATAGCCACTGAGTTATTCTATAAAATGTATCTGTATAGTGCACTCAATTTCTTATTTCTTTGACCTGCTCATTAAGAAGGCCGCACATGCTCAGTTTCATCCTTCAACTGCCTCCTGAGCTATGATAGGGAGAGAGGGAGCAGCATCAGAAAAGACACTACCATTGAGCTGTCAGCTTTATATAAATCTAGCAGAGCAATGAATGGGGAGATCTCTGGATCTATATGAGATAGATGGCTGGTTCTAGATTTGTTAGAAAGGTATTGTTATGTACTATATGGTGTCTGATTTTCATTTTTTATATTGTTCATGGGATAACCTCTTTAAAACTGAACTGGTCCTTAAAAAAGTCAGTTTTGAAAAATTTCTTGAAAATGTGAACAATTGCTTCTAAAATTTCTATGCCATGTAATGTAGTAAAAAGAAATTAAATTGGCAAAATGATGACAACATAAAGTGGACATAAAGTTAATGTTAATAGCTATTAGATGAGGTGTTACTATGTGTCTTAAAAGCAAAGAGATTCAAATTTAGAAAACTGTGATTTTTTTGAAAATTTTCTGTAAATTTGGGGTTTTTATTATAAATAAAGGTGAAACATATTACCAAATTTACCACTAACATGAATTATGATGTGTCACGGAAAACAGTCTAATAATCGGTTGGATAAGTAAAAGCATTACAAAATTATTACCACTTAAAGCAACACATGTCAGATTTGCAAAAAACATTCTCAGACAGAAGAGGAAAAATGTCAGGAAGAGGTTAAATCCCCCTAAATCCAAGTAACAGGATATTGTACTGTGTTTCATTTACCTTTAGAAGGATATCTTGTTTAATGCAGGCTTTGGGTAACCCCATCAGCTGTGCATTTTAGGCCAAATGAGATTTTGTACCAATGGACAGAATCTCTCTATTCCCAAGATGGCAATGTAATGTCATTTACGCTGTGAACGAGGTCACCACTGGTTCACTGCACAATTGATAAGTGACTACAGTTGGCCTGGAAATGTTTGCCTCTTAATGTTCCAGGATGGAATAATCTTCCTGAATGAATACAAATATATTCTTATGTTTATTCAATACATGCAAATGATCACTTTACTTTTCTCAAGATGACAGCAAGGGAAGCTTTAAATACAAATGTGAAGTGTTTGAAAATTTGCCCTGGAGCCTGTAAATGAAGACACAACTCCTAGAGAAAATGGAGGCACCAAAATTCATTACGAACCAGTAAACTTATTGACTTTATAACCAATGGAAGAAAGAACCTGTGAAAATCATTTTATTTCCATTAAACATCCCTTTTATATCTATCTATTGATCAATTTTTCCAGTCCTGAATATGGAGGCTTAGACAATCTTTATGCCAGTGCATGGTGCCTCTGTATGGCAAATCAAATCAAGGAGAGCTCTCACTGAGCCCTGTTTACTTCAGCTTTTTCAGTTGCTCCAATACAGAGTCGTACTGTACAAATAAACTGAAATCTATCTTATATAACTAATTTTAAAGATAAGCGCAGAAAAGAGGCAACACTCCAAATCAGGTGAAGGGTGGTGAAACCGCTTTCATTCACTCCAACTGCAAGGTTTCAACCCAACTCAACGAGGACTTGTATCATAAGCACATATCCATGTGTTATGGATATGTGCCCATGATATCATAGTGCTGACAACGGTCATCAATTAATAATTAATAACAGATGCATTTGCATATATCAATTAATTACAATTAAATACTGGCAAGGCTCACTCTGTTACCGGCTCCACATGGCCAGCTGACTTGCCATTCTCAGAAGCAAGGTGAGCAAGCGCTAAACTGTCGCCATGTGCAGGCCTGGGCCTAGACAATCGGAGCGAGCATACTATGAGACAGCACTGGAGAATAAACAGTGCTGCCAAATAAACTAGTATAGAGGTAAGTAACACATGATAAGGAGAGCTGACTAGACATGTAAAACACTCAAAGCATCGATATGAAGAAACAAGGGGGCAAAAAATCCTAACACATACAAAAAAAAGTAATAATAGCGAAAAGCTATCCATAATTAGTGTTGAGCAAAGCAAGCTTCAGATCCTTCAGCCTACCAGCTCTCCTAAAAGTCTATCAGTAATGCCCTATTATCAGTTCATCGTTATTTACTTGGGTTCCATGTTACAGTATATCATGGATAGCGGTGAGCGAAGCGAGCTTCGGATCCTTCATCCGAAGTTGCTTTGTTCAAAACTTTGGAATAATACTGTACGGATATCCGTCTCCATACAGTATTAGAATGAATGGGGTTCAATGAGCCAAAGTAAGTTATTCTCGAAGTCGTGCGTGACTTTGTTAAGTAACTTCGGTAGTTGATTTTTAAAGTGGAAAACCACTTTAAAACTTGAAACTGAACTCAACTTTGGTCCCAAGGTGCAAGTCGGAACTGAAACAGAGTTCGGTTTCAAGTTTTTAAGTGGTTTTCCACTTTAAAAATCAACTACTCAGTCACGCTCAACTTTGCAAATAACTTACTTTGGCTCATAGGAACCCATACATTCTAATACTGTACTGTACGAATCTCCATACATTATTATTCCAAAGTTTTAAACAAAGCAACTTCGGATGAAGGATCCAAAGCTCGCTTCGCTCACCATTATCCATGATATGCTGTAACATGGAACCCAAGATAACAACAATGAACTGATAACAGAGCATTACTCTTAAGAGAGCTGGTAAAAGGTAAAAGGCAAAAGCCGAATTACAGGTATGACACATTATATAGGAGGGTTCTCGTACACTAATGTCTGGTTGCTATTAGGTGAGTTAATCGCCATGGTTCTAATGTAGATAATGGAGGCCAGCCATGTCAGGACTGGCAACATTCATCCTGGGTTAGTGCTGCAGTGTAGGGCACCATTAACTCTTTCGCCACCAGCGTTGTACATGTACGGCACTGGTGCGGTCTTTAAACATGGTGCACAGCACCTAAAGGGTGAAAAACCCAGTAAGGTACACTTCCGGTTTAAGACCAGAATTCCTGTGTGGCGATCAGGGATGCCGGTCATTAATTCTAATAGGCCGGGTCTCTCTGAGGAGACCCAGCATATTAGAGCTGTAGATCCTACATTGAGCAGCAGATGGCAGGCCCAATTTCTGCCAAGGGGAGGTGTTCCTGCACGGCAAGTGCATGCTTCTGTGTTTTCAGTTAGGCTAAATGTCGAAGATCAGCACTACTGCAGACATTAGCCTGGGTGTCTGCTGTATAAAACATCAGGCACCCGGTAGCTATGGCGCTCGTTGTGCTCCAGGGCAGGAGGCATCTTTAAAGACCCAGCATCCACCGTGCATGTACAGTGGATGTCATCTAGGGGTTTATGACCAGGACTGAAAAGGTCTTAATGACCTGATACTTTTTGTGATTTAGAGCACATGGTGGTTTAATGGTTTTAACTTTCAAAAAAAAACAGTTAGCTTTTCACACTATAGCGCCTTATTCTTTATGCAGGATAGGTCATGAATATCTGATCAGTGGGGTTCTGACACCTGACCCCCCCCACTGATCAGCTGTTTGAATCGGAGGCGTTGCGCCATGTGAGCGCCACTTCCTGTTCATTACCCTGCACTTCGTCTTGGAAGTGCAGTGTAATGACAAATACTTACTCCATTCATTTGAATGGGGAGGATAATTGTAATTACTCTATGCCGCTGCTCCACAGGAAAAGATGTGTAGCGTAAAGACGAGGAAGTGGTGCTTGCATAGGGTGCCGCCTCATCGTCAAACAACTGATGGGTGGGGATGTCAGGTATCAGACCCCTATCGATCAGATATTGATGACCTATCTTCAGGATAGGTCATCAATATAAATCGCTGCACAACCCATGCACAAACTGACACCAAAAATTATTAAAATGATATATAATATACTAGCAGAATGACCTGGCTTTGCTTTATTTCCTTTATTTCATTTAATGTTTATGTGTTTCATTAAAAGATATCTACAATGTCCCCAATAACAGTGACCACCACAGTGCCCCACCCCCTTAACAATTACCTCCACAGCACCCCGCCCACTTAACATTGACCTCCACAGTGGCCCACCCACCCCCTTAACAGTGACCATTACATTGCGTCAGTTCATTAAAAATGACCTCCTTCCCCCCTTAACAATGACATTGACAGTGGCCAGGCCCCTTAACAGTGACCTTTACTGCCCCCTGCTCCCTTAACAGTGACCTACACAGCACCCCACCCACTTAACAATGACCACAGTGTCCCACTTAACATAGACCTCCACAGTAGGCCGCCCCCTTAATAGTAACATCCAGAGTGCTCTCTTAAAATGTGACCTACAAAGCACCCCACCACTCTTAACAGTGACCTCGACTTTGGCTCACACCCTTAACACTGACCCCCACAGAACCAAACCCTTTTAACTGTGAACTCCACAGCACCCCACTTCCATGACAATGACCCCACAGCACACACACCTTTAACTTTGTGACCTCCAGGGCACCCCTCCCCCTTAAAAGTGGCCTCCACAGAGGCCCATACCTTATGACATTATGACCTTATGACCAATGACATTTACAGTGACGTCCCTTTAACAGTGACCTCCACAGTGCCTGCCCCCGACATAACAGTGACCTCCACAGCAACCGTCCTCTCAACACTGATCTCTACCACATCCTGCCCCTTAGCATTGACCTCCACAGCGTCCTGCCCCCTTAAAGGTGACCTATAGCAGTGAAGAAAAATTACTGGATTGTTATGGAAACCTGGTGCAAAAGTGTGTGTATGTTAAGACTGAAAAACCTGCAAGCTTCTATTGGCCAATAAGGATCATGTGATGATGCCATATTTGCATTTGTTTGCATATTTAAATCTACAGTCTGTATAAGACTATATATTATCTACTCTCATTA